>SJYC01022300.1:0-11935 GCA_006408675.1 Madoqua kirkii | reverse complement strand
AACCATACTTAATAATACATTACAATAGGTATTTCAATAATTTTATTTATTTGAATATCACATTTTCTACAAAAGAATATTATAGATTATTTTACTTATATGATGGCAATATAATACAACAATATGTGTTAAATAAATTCACTAAAAACAGGCAACAGTGAGACTTTTTCCACCAGTGAGACTGAATTTCTGTCAGATAAAATATTTGCAACAGCTATAAAACCAGAGTAATAAATATTTAAATGTGATTTTCTAGTTTAAACAAATATATTTTAAGGTACTTTAGGACCTAGACAACATTCTGGTAAAAAGAAAATAAAAATTACAAGTAAGTCACTGGAAATTTACAGCAGCCTGTTTTCCAAAGTTTTAAGTCATGAATTAAAGCAGGAATCTTATGTTTTTGTTAGTTTTGCAGTTATTGCTATTAGTTTAACTCAGAGTAAAAGAAAAGATCATTGATGAAGATGCTGCCTGTAATTTTTAAAGTGAGTTAGAACCTGCTGAATCACGAACACTCTGAGCTTCAGAATATGCCAACTCTTGCACACTGTCACATCTCCTGGAGCTGTGGACAAAAGTAATTTTGTGGCTCTTTTCCTTTTCACTAAACTTACAAGATCTTGAAGAGATCAAATAAGTAAGTTTAATATCAAATGGAGAAGTTTCACACTTGCTGAAGCATCTAAGATCCTTGTAAGAATCTGCTGCTACGTGTGCCCATGTGGGCTTCCCAGGTGGTGCTAGTCGTAAAGAACTCACCTGCCAGTGCAGGAGACGGAAGAGATGTGGGTTTGATTCCTGGGTCTAGAAGATTTTCTGGAGGAGTGCATGGCTAACCACCTCAGTAATCTTGCCTAGAGAATCCCATGAAATGAGGAGCCCAGAAGGCTATAGTCCATAGGGTTGCAAAGAGCTGGACATGACTGAAGTGATTTAGCATGCACACATGTACCCATGTTATCTTAAATGTCACTGTTGAATAAACCAAAATGGGCAATATTTTAGCTAGAAAATATCAGGAACACTGTGACATGAGTAACAGTTGCTACTGCAGGCTTTTCATGATTAAATTATATTTAACAATAAAGTACAGCAGAATCAAGTTCAATGTGAAGAAATTAATTTTTAAACTTTAGTTAAGGTTTGATTGACAATATAAAAATGATAATTTTAAAAGCAAACTAAATTACATGATCTGAAACAACTGTTTACAAATATTGAATTCTGTTTTAAAGAAGATGCTTACATTTGCTTTTCTATTTACTCTTTCCTTTCATCAGTGCAGCCAAGTAATATTCCTATTTTCACAAAGATCAAAAGTAAAGACTGGGATCAAGGTTTAGGAATGAATATCATCTCACTGAATCTCTGCCAAATGGTCTTTTTCTAAGGTGATATTCATAGTCTAATTCTTGCCTGTATTTCTGGTCATATAACAAGAAATGATTTGACTACATCAAAAGAGCTGGTGGACTCTTCACTACTTCATACCAGTTAGAAAGCTCATCATTTAAAAAATCTACAAACAATAAATGCTAGGGAGGGTATGGAGAAAAGTGAACCCTCCTGCACCATTGGTGGAAATATAAATTGGTGCAGCCACTAGGGACAACAGAATAGAAGTTCCTGGAAAAATTAAAACTGGAACCACCATGGTGGTAGTTTAGTCTCTCAGTTGTGTTCGACTCTTTGCAACTCTGTGGACTGTAGCCCACCAGGCTCCTCTGTCCATGGGATTCTCCAGGCAAGAATACTGGAGTGGGTTGCCATTTCCTCCTCCAGGGGATCTTCCCAACCCAGGGATTGAACCCAGGTCTCCTGCATGGCAGGCAGTTTCTTTACTGACTGAGCTATGAGGGAAGTCCAGAGCAATCTTGCTCCTGAGCATGTATCCAGAGAAGACTATTAATATAATTCAAAAAAGATATATGCACCCCTGGCTCAGAGGTTAAAGCATCTGCCTCTAATGTGGAAGACCCGGGTTCGATCCCTGGGTTGGGAAGACCCTCTGGAGAAGGAAATGGTAACCCACTCTAGTATTCTTGCCTGGAGAATCCCATGGACGTAGAAGCGTGGTAGGCTACCTCCACAGGGTCGCAAAGAGTCGGACACGACTGAGCGACTTCACTCACTCACTCACTCATGTTCACCACAGCACTATTTACAAAAGCCAAGAAGTCTGGAAGTAACCTAAATTTCCATCAACAGAGGAATGGATATGGAAGATGTGGCACATATATACAATGGAATATTATTCAGCCACAAAAAAGAATGAAGTAATGACATTGGCAGCAGCATGGATGGACCCAGAGATTATCATGCAAAGTGAAGCAAATCTAAGAGAAAGCTAAATAAAAGTGAGAGAAAGACATGTGGAATCTCAAATATGACAGAAAGGAACCTATCTGCAAAACAGAAACAGAGCCACAGAGAGAGAGCTGACTTGTTGCTACCAAGGGGAAGGGCTGGAGGAGGGATGGGTTAACAACTGGGATCAGCAGATGCAAGCTTTTACACATAGAATGAATAAACAGTAAGACCCTACCGTATAGCACAGGGAACTACAGTGTCCTGTGGAATTTTCCATAATGGAAAAGCAACAGAATATACATATGAGTCACTTTGCTGTACAGCAGAAATTAACACAACATTGTGAATCAACTATACTTTAATAATATGAATTTAAAAAATGAGAGTGAACTCTCCTCTTTGTTTATTGCTAGGAAAAGGCAATGGCGCTCTACTCCAGTACTCTTGCCTGGAAAGTCCCATGGGCGAAGGAGCCTGGTGGGCTGCAGTCCATGGGGTCGCTAAGAGTCGGACATGACTGAGTGATGTCACTTCCACTTTTTACTTTCATGCATTGGAGAAGGAGAAGCAAATGGCAACCCACTCCAGTGTTCTTGCCTGGAGAATCCCAGGGATGGGGGAGCCTGGTGGGCTGCCGTCGATGGGGTCGCACAGAGTTGGACACGACTGAAGCAACTTAGCAGCAGCAGCAGGAGCCACATAACATCTACAGTAATACTGAAGGGACCTAAGGAAGATCTCTCAAAGAAGGGATGGTTATGACCACTCTGACAGAAACAGAGATATTCCAATGTAGATCTCAGCTGGGGGTCAGTTCCTCAGCCAGAATAGAGACCTCTCCCTTCCTGTCTCCTGGGCCATGCTGTCAGAGATCCAGGGATCCCTGGATGATGTTCTAACCAGGAACAGGGCGGTGAGTCAAGGTTGTTCCTAAGATAAACCAAAGCATGGTGACTTTGAAGAGGGCTGTCTTCTGGGAGAGTCCTACCAGTACCATAAATTAACTTTTGAGGGGAAGAATGATTCTCTCTAGTAATTTTCGCTTCAGGACTGACTTGTCTGGTCCATGTCCAGGTAATGAATTATTTGTGTTTCTGTCATGTTATAAACTGCAATAGACTCAGGAATATGCTTTCAAATGAGGTCCTTTATACTTGTTCAAGTTTCATTGTGTGTGTGTGTGTGTGTGTGTGTGTGTGTGTGTGTGTGTGAACTGAGTGCAGCATCTTCAATACGTTGAGGAACCATGTGACAGGTTTGGATTCAGCCACCCTGAAAGCTCCTTTTCTAGCCATAAGGAAAAGCAGCAGATTTCTCTACTTGGTTTATTATATTAGGTACAGAAATATCACCTGAAAACCATCATGTGGCATTTTCTTTTAGTTGGTAAACTTTTCTTCTTTCGGTCAGTAGCCATGTGGCTGTGGTAGATATGATATCTCGAAAAATAACTCCCTGAATTATTTCACTTTGCAACTGATTTTAAACACATTAAAGTAACTAAGGAAGAAAGATGAGTCTTATTTTCCCTGCATACTCAGTTTTCCACCAAGAACTGAAATTCAAATGAGATTGACTTTGTTCAGAAAACAAATTGAGACAGAAGCATCCAAAACTTTCATTCTAGCTTCACACCGCAATGCGTACCGCACACAATTTTGCTGTTGAACTAGTACAGAAACAAAAAGTTACTAATCTGGAAATAAAGGCTTTGATATCAGTCATTTATCTCATGGAAAATTATGTGTGGTCATGTATCATAATTAAACAGCATTAACACTGAAAAAACTAAAACATGCCACAAATGGTAAATAATAATCAAAGCAGAAGACACGTTCTAACATAAAGATTGTTATGTAAATCTTACATTTGACCATTAACCACTTGACTTGTGCTTATCATTCAAGATATTATCTTTTCTCTTCGGTGCTTTCTTTCTGGTATCTCAACCATATTCTCCATAAATATTTTCACTCTTGGTGAAATGGACTATTTGAAGGTAACAGTTAACAGATATAAGGAATTAGAAGGGAAATCTTTGAAGCCAAATGTATCAAATGTTTTTCTGTAACTCATAACCTGTGAGAAACTATTTATTACTGAGCAATACCAACTCTATATGTAAAATATAAAAATAGCCACCAAGATTTTAGTGAGATGGTGACTTTAAATTACAGACAATATATCTGTTTTGCTTGCTCAGTCTCATTTATTCTTACAGGTAAAGTCCCATTAATAAAATAGGAATGTATGTAAATAAAGCATTCATTTAATGCCACGGTCTTGCAGTGACCATTATTCTAAAGCAAAAATATTCAGGAGACTCCTAATAAAGAAGATTCTTTTAAAAAAAATTCATCACTCAAAAGACTCCTCCTCAATTATAGGTTTATTGTATGGCTGTCCTGCCTCCTTCTCACTGTTCTGTGAGGAAATGTAATTACCAAATAGCTTATAACACGAACAATTTATCTTATAATTGTAATAGATGCTCATTCTTTCTATAAATACCTAATAAAGAAGCAAGTTACTGACCACTGCCCAGAAAACTCAACATAGGCCACCCCGTCTAATTTGAGATGATCTTTTTCCCCTTCCAGCCTCCCTTCTGGCTGTCCAGTTACAAGGCATTTTATGAAACACAGGAATGGTGCTGTTTTTGTTCTATTTGAAAATAAAGCTAGACATATGAAATGCGGAAGAATGCAAATGATTGTGTGAAGGGAAATTCTGGATGACCAAGACACTTCTATCCCATATAGGGGCTCAGTGGTAAAGAAGCCACCTGCCAATGCAAGAGATGCAGTTTCAGTCCCTGCATCAGGAAGATCCTCTGGAGTAGGAAATGACAACCCACTCTAGTGTTCCTGCCTGGAAAAGTCCCCTCTTACACTGTTGGTGGGAATGCAAAGTAGTCCAGCCACTATGGAGAACAGTGTGGAGATTCCTTAAAAAACTGGAAATAGAACTGCCATATGACCCAGCAATTCCACTGCTGAGCATACACACCAAGGAAACCAGAATTGAAAGAGACACGTGTACCCCAATGTTCATTGCAGCACTGTTTATAACAGCCAGGACATGGAAGCAACCTAGATGTCCATCAGCAGATGAATGGATAAGAAAGCTGTGGTACATATACACGATGGAGTATTACTCAGTCATTAGAAAGAATCCATTTGAATTAGTTCTAATGAGGTAGGTGAAACTGGAGCCTATTATACAGAGTGAAGTAAGCTGGAAAGAAAAACACCAATACAGTATACTAACACATACATATGGGATTTAGAAAGATGGTAATGATAACCCTCTATGTGAGACAGCAAAAGAGACACAGATGTACAGAATAGTCTTTTGGACTCTGTCGGAGAGGGCGAGGGTGGCATGATTTGGGAGAATGGCATTGAAACGTGTATATTATCATATGTGAAACAGATCACCAGTCCAGGTTCGATGCATGATACACGATGCCCGGGGCTGGTGCACTGGGATGACCCAGAGGGATAGGATGGGGAGGGAGGTGGGAACAGGGTTCAGGATGGGGAACACATGTACACTCGTGGTGGATTCCTGTCAATGTATGGCAAAACCAATACAATATTGTAATTAGCCTCCAATTAAAATAAATAAATTTATGTTAAAAAAAAGAAAATGCCATGGACAGAGGAGCCTGGTGGGCTACAGTCCATAGAGTCACAAAAGAGTCAGACCCGACTTGGCAACTAAACAACCACAGGGCACTTCTATCTTCTGCGCTATCAGTTCAAAGCCAGTTGCTGAAATTCAAATGATTTCAGCTTGAGTTGATTCAGAAAGATTGCCTGACCAGAGGGGTTAACAACTTGCCTCGGCTCCGATCTGCAGCCCTTTCCACGTGAGTTCGCTCTGCCTCTGAAACCGGTAACCAGCAGTCTGAGGGGATTTCAGGAGCTCCCCGTGTCCGATCTGGGACATCACACGGTCTTGGTTTTCCCAAACATTGCCTCTGCCTTTTAAATAGTCTCTTTATTCAACTCTTTCACACTGTTCTATTTTGAATGTGCCACCCAGTTTCTGTTGGATCCTGTCTATTACAATTTATTCAGTTCTACCTATGTATTTCCTCAGGGAAGATTCCACTGACGGCATATAAATTAAGCCTTTATTTAGAGCTGGACACATCATCACCCATCAGTGCTGTTATGACACAAAAACACAGTAAATATTTGAATCATTTCTGTATCAGTGGAATGATTTCACTAGAAATGTGTAAAAATAACGACCAGCTAAACAAGTTTAGAAAGATGTCTGACAGTCACTGATTTGGTACGTCAACTCTAAGTGAGACAAATATTTTACAGAATTTCTATAAAATCACTGAACTGATTTTATGGAAAGCACAAAATCAAATTAGATATTCTAGTTCAGAATGTTTTCAAGAACACAGCTTGTTCTCATAGTTAAGTATGAAAAGTGATCTTTACCTTCTCGCCAGTTTCTCCTTTGCTGCCTTCAAAACCTTGTTCTCCCTGTAGAAGAGGAATATGATGTGTATAATAATAGGTACACTTCTTTTAACACATGTAATTATTATAATAAAAGTAATAGTTTCTAAATTTGAAAAATCAATAACTGTATATATTAAAATGTTTCTAAAATATAAGCTGAAAGCCAATATTAAAGTTACATAAAATTTCAATTACTGACTGAAGGAATAATTTTCCAGGGTATAAGCTTTAGTGTCACTACTTCCAATGCAATTTGATACCCATAAGCCTGAATTTCTCTATCCATAAGTCTTTCTCATAGGTTTGTGGACAATTGAATGCATCAAATAGTGTACCTGGCAAAGACTATCAGTCACTATTGCTATTACTGCTCTCACTGTTTAAGCCACTAGACCCAGTAGGAATGTGCTTCTAAAGCTGACTTCCATGAAGGCCGTTCCAGGGCGAGGTGTGTGATGAACGAGCTGAGAGTTCTGGCTCCGGCTCTGCGGCCAGCGCCAGGCTCTTTCCCGCCCAGATGGCCTGCCTCTCCAGCACGGAACAGGGTGGACACTCTCACTCACCATATTGACTCTGAGAGGTAGAAATCCCCCTGTTCTTCAACTAAACCTCTGATCTGACAAGCTTATTTTCCCACTTCACTCTGTACAGATATTTAGAGCACTGATGTTTCATTCATGCAATCAGTAACTATTCATTGAATGCCAAATGTATGTCAGACACTCATGACAATACAGCCAGCAAGGAAATGTTGGGAAGGGTCATACACACCCCTCCACCTACAAGAAGTGCTTAGTAAACATTTCCTGAGCGCACCAAGACAAGGGGATGAAGGGCTTTTTATCTCCGGTTTTTTTCTGCAATTCTTCAAACAAAGTGATACAATATAATTTACATTCATACATTAGAAAAGAAATGCAGCTTCTTAATATATGTATAGTCTGTGTATATTATATATAAAATCATATGTATGTGTGTATATGGACACATATATAAATGATTAAATAATTACTTCTGCTTCATCTGGTGTCCTATACAGTAAAGAATCTGCCTGCAATGCAGGAGACCCAGGTTCGATCCTTGGGTAGGGAAGGTCCCTTGGAGAAGGAATGGCTACCTACTCCAGTATTCCTGCCTGGAGAATTCCATGGACAAAGGAGCCTGGTGGGCTATAGTCCATGGGATCGCAAAGTGTCAGACATGACTTAGCCATTAATACTTTCACTTTCTGCTTCATCTATCCTCAAAAAAGGAACCAGGAAAGAAAGCAAGTTAGATTTGGGTACATTTGCCACTGAATGTGTGGTCTATTTTTTTCTGCCATTTTCCCTAAAATTTAGACTTTAACTTGATCTGTTGATTCAAGCTGACACAAAGCTGCTAGATGGCCCAGTACCCAGCCACAATGCCAGCATGAGGCAGCCACCACAAACAACTGCTGGAAAGTCCAAAACTGTTTCCCAGCAGATAAATCTGCACATCCCTTGGCTGGCAACTCGACTCACAGATGCGGCGCATGCTGTATTACTAGGTTTTGTCTAGAACTGCTGGGAAGAAATGCAGAGGCTTGCTATTTCTTCTCTGCCAAATCAATCTTGGTATTTTCATCAAGCAAGTAAAGGAAGATTTCTTCAAAAGCTATAGCTATAGATAACTGCCTATCTTTTTACAGTAATTTTTTAGCTACAGAGCAAAAACTAGATGCTACAGTAACTTCTGGCTTCTGGTTGCTAAAGTCTGTGAAACATCTCCAGCGCATAGATATGACATGATTGGTGGGCATTTATTATTGCATCAATAATGCTCTCCCCTGTGGTGGGTTATCTGGGTGGTATCATGACAGCTGGCCCCACCCAAAGTGGCCCCTCATCTCTTCAGAAAACTAGAATAAGCCAGTCTCGGTGTTTCCAATAATGCTGGCCACATCCAATATTTCTCCCCAGGGGAAGAAACCAGCCTTTATACAGTAAAGGCTGAAATGAAGTTCACCTTGGTGAAAAGAAAGATTCTAGGCCCAAAGAATCTGGCCAATGAAAAAGTCCTTATTATTTACAAATTTATCGTTCTGAAACATTTTTTGAGGAGATCAGTTGCAACATCTTTGCAATATTTAATATTTTTTGCCATTGTAACCATTACATTTAGCTCAATCTGGGAAATAATGAAAAAGGAAAAAAAGTAACCACAAATGGTGAAAAGCAGTCAATCCTGTTCTAGACTTCATTTAGCTTCCCTGGGGGCTCAGCAGTTAAGAATCCACCTGCCAATGCAGGGGACCTGGGTTTGACCCCTGGGTCAGGAAGATCCCCTGGAGAAGGAAATGGCAACCCACTCCAGTATTCTTGCCTGGGAAATCCCATGAACAAAGGAGCTTGGCATGCTACATTCCATGGGGTCACCAAAGAGTCATACATGACTGAGTGACTAAATACCACCAAAATTTAGACTCTTGGTGAAAACATCCCCAGAGCAGCTGTCACACTCCCAGGCCTCAGAAAGCACCACTGCCCATCCTCCAGAGAAGCGTGTGGCCAAGCCGCTCTCATAAAGCTCTCCCCTAGAGGAGCTCCTCTGAGAAGGGATCGCTACCAGGGTTTGTCTTTGAGAAGTCATGCTACATCCATGGGGTCACCAAAGAGTCATACATGACTGAGTGACTAAATACCACCAAAATTTAGACTCTTGGTGAAAACATTCCCAGAGCAGCTGTCACACTCCCAGGCCTCAGAAAGCACCACTGCCCATCCTCCAGAGAAGCGTGTGGCCAAGCCGCTCTCATAAAGCTCTCCCCTAGAGGAGCTCCTCTGAGAAGGGATCGCTACCAGGGTTTGTCTTTGAGAAGAAAGATCAAGTGGTGGTCGAGGCAGGGGACTAATTCAGTCTCACCAAATTTCCTGTATCTTCACTATATTATGTGCAACTTCAACTTTTGAGATATTAAAAGTTCTTAACTAACATGAAACATCAAAAAAACTGTTTACCTTTTGACCAGGTAAGCCTGGAGTGCCGCGTAAACCATTTTCACCCTAAAAGAAACACACAGAATAAATTTCATTAGTCACAAAACACAAATGAATGAAGAATTTCTGCATTTCTAACCATCTGTTCTAGAGTTGTGGGGCAAGGCAGCCAAATGCTGAATGTTCAGTGAGCACAGGGGCTTTGCATCCAGGCCTCAGCTGCCAGCTCCAGGACTAGCGCTTTCATTTAGAAAATAAGAACGCGGAGGCTCTGACAGGTTTCCCCTGACTAGGAGCATCACCTAAGACTTGAACGTAGGGCTCTCTGATTAGACAGCCCATGCATTCCCATATGCTACTTACTATGCTTCATTTTATTTTCCCTTTCAAATCTCTGGACATAATGTTCTAGTCTCACACAGGTTCTCTACAGGCCAAGTACTGTTCTGACAACAAACTGTTATGACCTGTTCTGACAACAAACTGTTATGACCATCTTCTTACAGGTGATTATACAATCAGGAGATAGAACTGGAATTAGAGTTCACACAATTCACTTCTGTACATCTAACCACCCCTCTTCATGGTCTCATGGAAAAGATTTTGTTCTGGTGACCTCTTATCTAAAAACTTATGTCTGTGCATCTGTGTGTGTGTGTGTGTTTGTATATATATATATATATTTGTGTGTATACATATATAGCACAACCAACTCAATGGACATGAATTTGAGCAAACTCAGGGAGACAGCAGAGAACAGAGGAGCCTGACGTGCTACAGTCGATGATGTCACAAAGAGTTGAATACAACTTAGTGACTTAATAACAACAGCAACAACTATGTATATTCACACACACATATATACATATGTGTATAACCTCAGATATGCATGTGACACCACCCTTATGACAGAAAGTGAAGAAGAACTAAATAGCCTCTTGATGAAAGTGAAAGAGGAGAGTGAAAAAGTTGGCTTAAAGCTCAACATTCAGAAAACTAAGATCATGGCATCCGGTCCCATCACTTCATGGCAAATAGATGTGGAAACAGTGGCTGACTTTATTTTTCTGGGCTCCAAAATCACTGCAGATGGTGATTCCTTTCCTTGGAAGGAAAGTTATGACCAACCTTGACAGCATATTAAAAAGCAGAGATATTATTTTGCCAACAAAGGTTTGTCTAGTCAAGGCTATAGTTTTTCCAGTAATCATGTATGGATGTGCGAGTTGGACTATAAAGAAAGCTGAGCATAGAAGAATTGAAACTTTTGAACTGTTGCATTAGAGAAGATTCTTGAGAGTCCCTTGGACTGCAAGGAGATCCAACCAGTCCATCCTAAAGAAGATCAGTCCTGGGTGTTCACTGGAAGGACTGATTTGGAAGCTGAAACTCCAATACTTGGCCACCTGATGCGGAGAGCTTGCTCATTTGAAAAGACCCTGATCCTGGGAAAGATTAAAGGTGGAAGGAGAAGGGGACAACAGAGATTGAGATGGTTGGATGGCATCACTGACTCAATGGACATGGGTTTGGGTGGACTCTGGAAGTTGGTGATGGACAGGGAGGCCTGGCGTGCTGTGGTTTATGGGGTCGCAAAGAGTCAGACACGACTGAGCAACTGAACTGAACTGAACTGAACTGATATACGTATACATATAAACACACACACACACACACACACACACACACACAAAGAGCATATACTTTCTTGCTCGTTCCTGTCGATTGTCTTTAGATCAGCTTTAAAGACATGCCTGATGCTCTTTTACTTGAAACAATTACTTGGGAGAATTTTCAGTTCTTCCCAGTCCATCTGGTTCCTGTGCTGGGTCTGAAGGTTTTCAGCAGAGGCCTATCAGTTTCCATTACTAAAATTCATGGACCATCTCTTTGCAAACAGCACACGAGCTAGAATGAGATACCCCGGGAGGATGTGCACATTCCCAGTGGAACCTCAGGAATTCAGCTGCTCCAAGGAAGTGACTTGGGCTCTCGAGTGTCCAGGCTCAAAACAAACGAGCAATTCTATTGACCACTTTATTTCCAGCAAACATTTTTAAGACAATAGTTTTTTAAAGTACTACCTAGAATAAAGTTAGATATCACTTCTTAGAATTTTTAAAATAAAATTCAAATATATGAAGAAAAAAATCATGTCTTCAAATTTTAAAACAG
>SJYC01022299.1:0-11086 GCA_006408675.1 Madoqua kirkii | reverse complement strand
TGCTCCAAGGAGTGACTTGGGCTCTCGAGTGTCCAGGCTCAAAACAAACGAGCAATTCTATTGACCACTTTATTTCCAGCAAACATTTTTAAGACAATAGTTTTTTAAAGTACTACCTAGAATAAAGTTAGATATCACTTCTTAGAATTTTTAAAATAAAATTCAAATATATGAAGAAAAAAATCATGTCTTCAAATTTTAAAACAGCAATAATATACTCTATTTAAGCCTAAAAAGATCTTTCTCATTTCATCAATTAGTGCATTTCTGGAAAGGTTCCATCATTTTTAGCAGCAACCTAGTGCTCTATGTGTGTGCTTAGTGGCGAATTCATGTTCAATACTTTGTGACCCCATGGATTGTAGCCTGCTAGGCTCCTCTGTCCATGGGATTTTCCAGGCAAGAATAATGGAGTGGGTTGCCATTTTCTCCTCCAGGGGCTCTTCCTGACTCAGGGACCAAACTCACATCTCCTGCACTGGCAGGCAGATTCTTTCATCACTGAGGCACCTGGGATGCCCCGTACTGCTGTATACATGCACATAATTTTAAAGATGAAGGCTTTTCTTCAGTTAAATTAAATTGTCTGTGTTGCACAGTAAAACTGCTATTATCACAGAATATATTGGACAGTAAAGGCAAAACTTTGTGGCTAAGTTTAAGAAGTGTTGAAGCTGCAATAAAATACAATGTACTTATCTGTATAATAAATATATTTATATTATTTTTAAAGGTATATCGTTTTAGACCTCAGGCATCCCACAATTACATTAGAAACTTCCCCTTTTGTTTAATAAAGTGATAGTCGAAGCACATTCTGCTCTGACCCTAGAGTGCATTCGATGGAGACAGCTTCTGTTACTCATCACAGAACTATGCCCATTTGTCCCTGAGGAACACAATTGTTTTCATTGGTTGGTTCAATATAACGTTTTATATCATATATCAAGTTACACATGATAACAAGATATGGTATGTAATCCAGTAAAGCACGCTGACATTGCCAAAAATACTTTTTGGAAACAAGAGAGTATACCAGTAGCTCCCTGTTTTCTTTGCTCATGGCTCCTGCTTATATGCCATGTGCTATGAGAACCGGCACCTAAAGACCCACCGCTGGGGTAACGTCAGCTGAGGGTCACACCTGGATGACCTGGCAACTGGGTACCAAAAGGCCTTAAAAGGAAGAACGGCTTCTTTTTTTGATGGACGTTGGTCTTACGACTGTTAGAATGAAAATGTTTTCCTATGGCCAGTGTTAATTGATCTCTGCTGTTTTCTGACCAAAAATCTGTTGCATAAACATAATTCCAAACTCCATGATACCCCAACTGACAGCACTGATCACTCTCGCAGGAAGTGAGCTGGCTTCACGTGACACGATGACATGTGAAAGATTTTGAGATGTCAGGAAACTTTTGGTGTTTAAAGTGTGCAACTCTGGTATTCAGAAACATATTTATTTTCTTCTCACAGATTTTCTCAAAGTTACCAGAGAGGTCTGACATAGAAAGTTATAACCATTTAAAACCATTTGGCATTTTTCCAGCCCCTGAGGGACAAGTTAGCATATTTGTTTTCGACTCTATCCCAAAATATTATTAAGTAGCATAACAACTGGCCTTCCCTGGTGGCCCAGCTGGTAAAGAATCCACCTGCAATGCAGGAGACCTCATGTGATTCCTGGGTGGGGAAGATTTCCATGGAGGAGCAATAAGCTGCCCGCTCCACTGTTCTTGGGCTTCCCTGATGGCTCAGAAAGTAAAGAATCCGCCTGTAATGTGGGAGACCTGGGTTTGATCCCTGGGTTGGGAAGATCTCCTGGAGGACTGGATGGCACACCCAGTATTCCTGCTTGGAGAGTCCCCACGGACAGAGGTGCCTGGCGGGCTACAGTTCATGGGGTCACAAAGAGTCAGCCACGACTGAGCGACTAAGCGCAGCATAGCGTAACAGCAGGAAATAATAGTCTTAAAGAGCAAACTTTTGTTTAAGAGATTAACAGACCATCCTTCTCCTGTCAAGATTTTATCTAAAACCTAATTTGAGTCAAGAAATGAGCCTTCCTAACTCTGAATCACAGTTTCAAAACTCTTGTGCCCATGCAGCTTGGGATCTAACTGAATTCTATTCAATGAATGCCTGCCTGAAATTATTGGAGGAGCTGACATTAGCTGTTTTTTCTAGAAGGAAATGGCAACTCACTCCAGTGTGCTTCCCTGGAGAACCCCATGGACGGGGGAGCCTGATGGGCTGCCGTCTGTGGGGTCGCACAGAGTCGGACACGGCTGAAGCAACTCAGCAGCATCATCAGCAGCAGCAGCCACCTGACCTCGGCATTTCCGACAACAGTCCTGTGTACTTAGATCATAATTTTTCATGGTTGAATTTTTATATGGTTCTTACATTCCTGCCACTCAACTAAATATTTTAGGAAATAAAACATACACCTCCTATGGGTTTTTTTTTTTTCAGTTATTTCATCCAATCAGAGTCCTTTTATTTCAGGGAGGAGTATTTTTTCCTCCTATGTGTGAAGACTTCATTTCAAAAGCTAAATTGTTAAATTAAAAAAGCTATATACTGCATAGGGCTTGAAAACTTCAAACTTTTTTAACTCATATTTGTTGGATCCTTTATGCAGCTAACACATGGGGATATATTCATATGAATGTTCAGAATAAGGCAAATTTAAAACACTCTTAATAAAAAAATGAATGAGATTCTATTATTACTTATTTTTATGAATCTTTCAAAGAAGAGAAAGCCAGCCCACCAAAGGTAATACATGGTCAATACATGTCTTAATCACAGTAATATAAACGTGGGGAGTTAGTAACCGGTGAACTCAACATCTACTGTTGGTAGAAACTTTTAACCTGAGTCTATGTGTGTGCACAGTATATGCAGAGGAACACAGTAGAAAACAAGCAGGGGGAGTATTCTTAAACACAGGGTCAGGGGTAAATTTATACATTTGTATCCACCAGTTTCACCAAAGAATATTAAGGTACTGAGGGAGGAGCCTGGTGGGCTGCAGTCCATGGGGTTGCTAAGAGTCAGACACGACTAAGCGACTTCACTTTCACTTTTCCCTTTCATGCATTGGAGAAGGCAATGGCAACCCACTCCAGTGTTCTTGCCTTGAGAATCCCAGGGACGGGGGAGCCTGGTGGGCTGCCGTCGATGGGGTCGCACAGAGTTGGACACGACCGAAGTGACTTAGCAGCAGCAGCAGCAGCAGCAGACCCTATTGAAGGCTCTTTAAAGTCAGGCATGTTCGCAGTTTACTTTGTATTGTGGAGCACAAAACAACACAGTTTGATGTGTGGATACTGAAACAGTGTCTTCTGTGCCCCAGATTTCTGCCCACTGGTCTTATTTCACACAGGGCAAATATCATATGGGTCTTACACACGACATCCCTTTCTGTCAGCATGAAGCTTATTCTGCAAGCCAATCATTTTTCAAATGAGTGCTTGGAGTCCTTCAATGCCACTGTAACTGTCCCCTGGGCACGCACGCTCCTTTAAAATGGGACACTGAGAACTCAGCACATTATTTATTCCATACATAATCTCAAGTGCACAGAGTAGAGATTAGGACTCACACACACACACAAACACACAATCTTGTTCTGGATATTACACAATACTTGCATTACTATGACTTGCTTTTTCAAGGCTAAACTGCTTGCATATACAGTAAATGTGTAGTCAACTAAAACTGCTAAATTCTCCCTTCGAAAAGGATATTTTTACAATCCTCTTTCAAATTACTGGAGTGAAAATTACACTGGAAAAAGAGAAAGAAGGGAAGAAAGTGAAAGTCACTCAGTCATATTCAACTGTTTGTGACCCCATGAACTGCAGCCCTCCAGGCGTCTCTGTCCATGGGACTCTTCCTGGCAAGAATACTGGAGTGGGTAGCCAGTCATTCTGTTCTCCAGGGGATCTTCTTGACCAAGGGATCCCAAGTCTCCTGCACTGCAGCCAGACTCTGTACCATCTAAGCCACACTATTCAAATAAAAAACAAAAAATTTTGAAATAGTTTGGGGAAGTAAACATCTCTTTCCATTTATAGCCAAGTTAGGGATTTGAGTTTTGGCCAATGTTGCTGACCTCATTACAAAATCTGGGCTCCAGATTTATGTCATCAGAATAGCTTTCTTAAAGTGGATCTGTTACGAATGAGTGTGTGGATGTTTACTTTCTGGTGAGAGCAGCTGGAAGGCAGTCTTGACGTGATCTTGAAGCATCACAAAAGTACCAGGGAAACAGAAGACAACTGAAGTGAATCATCCACTGAAATATCTGGAGAGGAGTGGGGAGCCCAGTGGGCTACCGTGTATGGGGCCGCACAGAGTCGGACACAACTGAAGCGACTTAGCAGCAGCAGCAGCAGCAGCAGCAGCAGACATCTAAATCACGTATTCTAACACATGGAAGACAACTGAAGATATAACGAGGGGGACAGTGTCATCAGTAAGCTCCTGTTGGGGACAGTGAGACACCCGTAATTGCAAACTACTTCCGGTCTGTAGTGCTCGTGGGGAGCAATTTATAGTTCTATTCCATATCAGCTATAGTTCTATTCCATATCAGCCTTCAACACGCTGAAGGCACTGAAGGCACCAGCTACTTATCCTTAGTCCTGAGGGAAATGGTTGTGAACATCTGGAGGAAGAACACACCTTTGCAATGTTGTAAGAAAGTCAGGAGATTTCCAAACCCAACACAGAGGACAAGACAGCAAGATCACCTGGAGACTTCTGCTTGAGAGAGAAAGGACAGCCTGCTTGCTCTTGGGGAGATGGGAAGCCAGTTCTGGGGCTGAACACTCTCCCCTCTGTTCCTGCTGCCCCAAACCCCACTTCTGCGGACAGTACCAGAGACTTTCACTGAAGACTTTCAGCATCCAGGGGCCTTTCCAAGCCTCCTCAGAATGATTTTCTAACAATCACCGTGTGTTTCTCTTCTTTACTGTACTGGAGCTAAGTCCCCCTGAGTTCTGAACAACTCAACAAGCATTAAGCAGAATCAAGCAGGTGCCACGTACTGGCCGGGTGATGGGGTGACAGGCACAAGGGGCACCCCTAGCCCTTGTTCTCCAGGAGCTCACATGGGGGACTGGGACACAGACTATGTGGGTAATGTAAATAAAGTGCTATGTGAGCAGAGTCCAGGGCGGCTAATTCTGCCTCGCGGCCAAGAAGGCTTAGTGGAAAAGATGCAATTTTTCTTGTGTTTGAATTGAGTAATCTGTGAAAATGCAGTGATGGTGGAAGGAAAGAAACATACTGACTGTCTGTGGCTATCCTCCAGAACCTTCTTCTCTTACTCAGCAGGCTCAGGAAGGACCTTCCACGGGTTATGATATCCTGACCAAGCTGCTAAAATCTTGTTTAGACCCATCCATATTAGGAAAATCCTAATATCTGAGCTTGTAGACATCTATAGAAAATACCAAGTGCATCTCTAAACTCATTACTGCATATCTCAGAAATCTACACCAGGAATAAAATAATGAGGATAAAACTGCAATTAGAAAAAATACATGCATCCCTATGTTCAAGCAACACCATCCACGATAGCCAAGACATAGAGACAAGCTAAATGTCCACTGACAGATGAATGGATAAAGATGTGGTACCCGAATAGAATGGAGTATTTTGTTTGCTGTTGTTTAGTCTCTAAGATTTATCTGACTCTTTTGCAGCCCCTTGGACTGTAGCCCACCAGGCTCCTCTGTCCATGAGATTTCCCAGGCAAGAATACTGGAGTGGGTTGCCATTTCCTTCTCCAGGGGATCTGTCTGACCCAGGAATCAAACCCAACCTCTTGTACTCTCAAAGAATTGGCAGGCAGATTCTTTACCACTGAGTCACCAGGGAAACCTCAGTTATAAAATAAATTGAAATATGAAATAATGTCATTTGCAGCAATGTAGATGAATCTAGAGATGAAGTGGTGACTGACTTACTTCACCATACTAAGCGAAGTAAGTCAGACAGAGGAAGACAAGTATCATATAATATCACTTTTATGTGGACTCTAAAAAAATGACACATGGGAATATATCTATAAAACAGAAACAGACTCACAGACGTAGAGAACAGACTTGTGGGTGCAGGAGGGCAGGGGGAGTGGGGTGGGGTGGGAGTCTGGGACAGCAGATGGAAACTATTATATAGGAGGGCCACACAACCAGGTCCTGCACAGCACAGGAAACTGAATTCAGTACCCTGTGATAAACCATAACATGAAAGAATATGAAAGAGGATGTATATGTATGTATGTATATGTATATATGTATAACTGAATCAATTTGCAGCAATTAGCCCAACACTGCAAATCAACTATACTTCAATAAAATAAATTCTAAAAAAGAATAAAACAATTTGCCACTAAACTACGCAGAGAAACAGAGACTGTGTCATCTTTTTTATGGCAATGTTTTAATATTTGTGTGCTAGATCCTCACAGCGCATTAAACCAAACAGGAACATTAGCAGACTAGCGTCTTAAAATCTGGCTAACTGTTTAGCAAATAAAAGTCGAGTGCGTGGGTGCCAGAGAGACTGCATGTGTCGAGCCCGTCATCCATCTGTTGTGTTCTCTGCCAACTGCTCCACTTGGGGTGTGAGTGGAAGGCATTAGGAGGGAATAAGAAACCATTAAGAAATAAAATCAACTGCAGAGTGAGCAACTTTCTTTTTCTTCTTCCTGTTCTTCTATTACCTCTGTCCTTCTCAGGTCTCTGTTTATTTTGGTGCTCACTGTATCAATATACTGCCCGCGGATAAGACAGTTAAATGAGACTCACGCTAGGTAAAGGCAGTCGCTTTTCACTGATAATTGAAGTATCATTCTTGTAACTTTAGTAAGTGAAGCCAACAAGTAGTCTGACAAAACTATTTTCTTTGTGGTCATTTTTTCCATAAATAGACATGGCTTATGATAAGAAGTTCAATCCTATATCCAGATTGAACTATACCTTCATTCACTGCAGAATTCTCTGAAAAACAAGAGTATACATGTGATTCTCTGTTAAGAGTATTTTCTCTAACAGAGAGCCTGTACCAGTTTTATAAATCTTGACAATTCACAGAACGGAAATATCCCATTTTTTAGAATAAAGCTGTGCTGCACTTTTTTCTCCTTATTTAGTTTGCAATTCAGACAATACGTTGTCACATATAAATAGATATTTTAACTTTTTTAACTTGAAAATTCTTAATTTCACTGGCAAGCTTGGTAAAATCAGATAATACAGGGAGAAAGCCAAATGACAAAAATTCTGTAGTTTTCTTAAAACACTTCTGTAAGTTTCAGAGTTTCTCAGACATTAATGCTACATCTGGACCAGGGCTGCTGCAGAGTTCATTATAATTCACAACAGCTACCACCCTTGTCTATGCTTTCATAAACTGTAACAGCATCTGCCTTTATTTCCTGAAGCTGCAGTCTTCTCATAAAATGTCTTTTTAAGGGAAAATTGAGATGCAAAGATCAGAGTCATTTCATTTTCCAACAGAAAAGAAATACAAAGACAGAGAACAATGGATCTGCCCAGTTTAGTTTCATCCTGCTACAGATACTGGGGGCTTCAGAGTTTATGGTGAAAAGACTCATCACGCAAAACAGATCACAATGAAAATAGTCAGTCTGGCTGTTTTTAAGACGTGCAACTTGGCAACTCTCACCACGTTATCAGACACACTACTCTGGTGCCTTAGTGCATGTGACTTTTTACCTCTAGAAGTTTGATTTTTTTTTTAATAAAGTCATGACACTAAGTGAAAAACTTGTATTTTTGATCAAATGAATATCTAAATCTTTTTGGTCAAGTGAATAAAAAAAATACATATTTAGATATCAAACGCATATTTGGTGGAGAGCATAAAGAGAGAATTTTTTGGTTAGATGTTGAGATTAGGTTAATCTGGAGAGTGTTCTCATGACTGGCCTGCCTGGAGGTGGATGTGCAGGACAGACAAGATCTCCAGAGAGTCAAGTGTGGCAAACTTGAAAGAATATTTCGAATATAATTTGAATTTGGAAACCAAACAAAATAAACTGTACTGTTTTCATAGTAGTACTTATTTCAGAAGGTAAAGCTACACAAAATCCTTTCATTTGGTGAAAAACGTGCTGATGCTTTTCAAGAGGTGGACGTAATTTTCTGAGGTTGGGAAGGTTATCTCTAAGGACAGGCAGATTATTGACATTTCTCAAAAGAAGTCATCCAAATGGCCAACACGTACATGGAAAGGTGTTCAGGATCATTAACGTAAAGAAATGCAAACAAAACCACAAGGAAATATCACTTAACATCTGTCAGAATGATTTTTATAAAAAAAAGACAAAAGATAACAACTGTTGCCAACGATGTGGAAAAAAAGGAACACTTATGTATTGGTTCAAATGTATTTTAAATAAACAAACTAAATTTCACTTTTTCCTACTAAATCAAAAAATCGAGCCTAAAATAAGGGTCTCTAGACTTCACATTTAATTTCCAAATACATGGGGTTTCTAAAGTATACTTGATATTTATTTCTCATTTTGATGTTAATTTTTCATTTAAATGTTTTTTTCTCTGCAACCACCCTCTGTGGTTTGTCAGTCTTTTAACTTTACTGAGGCTTTCAATGGCTAAGTCAAATATCTCTCTTAGTAAATGTCATATTGCATTTTAAATTATGTGGGCTATTTTCAAACATCTTTTGATATTGAATTTCTATAATAACATAATTCCACGGTAATAAGAAAACAGACTCTATGTGTTTCCAATACCCTTAGACCGTGAAGTTTTTGCACCTTGTTTTGTTCCCCTGAATATATTCCAGTGTCTCTTAGTCTATGGGAATTTAGACAGAATTTGTATCTTACTGTTGTATGAAAATTGTATAAATCTTAACTATGCTGGATTGGTTCATGGTGCATTTCAGGTCTACTGTATCTTCCTACTTTTCTGTCCATTCTATAAACTTTGGAGAGTTTGATATTATCCAATTAAAATCTTAATTTATCTACTTAAAAAGTAATTGCAATATACAGTTGAATTATATGTAACTTTGTTCTGTGTTTTCCAAGTCTCCTTTAAATGTGCTATCATACTTTCATAATTTAAAAAAGAAAAAAGAAAGAATAAAAAAAAAGGAACCCATAGACTTCAAGACAAGGGACACTGCTCTCCCTGGAACAGGAAGGAGGAAAGTCCCCTGTGCAGTTGCCGCTCTAGGCTGTAGGCAAACAAATTTAAGATCTAATTTGGAACTGTCTGCAAAAAAAAAAAAAAAAATCTGAAGCGATTTAGCAGCAGCAGCAGCATCACATTGTACATAAATGTAAAGTGCAATTATTGTACAGATTCTACTCTGTGCTGCCTGTCTCTTATACACATCTAGACAAGGGACACTGCTCTCCCTGGAACAGGAAGGAGGAAAGTCCCCTGTGCAGTTGCCGCTCTAGGCTGTAGGCAAACAAATTTAAGATCTAATTTGGAACTGTCTGCAAAAAAAAAAAAAAAAATGTGAGCAGCTCAGGGGCACTTCAGAGAAGAAAACATGGTAAAGGTGCAAGATCCATGGATTCATGTGCGTAGAGATTCAGATTCTGATTCCACTATTTATTCAGTTCAGTTCAGTCACTCAGTCATATCTGACTCTTTGCGACCCCGTTGACGGCGGCACGGCCAGGCCTCTTTGTCCATTACCAAGTCCCAGAGTTAGTGGTGAAAACTTGGGGAAATTTCTCCATCTATGAAACAATGCCAATAAATCATACCTCATAGAGATATAGTGGGGAATTAATGAAATAATGTAAAGAAGTCTCTTGACACATAATAAACAGTTAACACATAATAATCATTTAGTTAATGGCTGCTATTATTATTATTGTAAAAGTTTGTACTCGTGAAATTTTCAGTTAGGTTGAAAATTCATTACAGTCCTAACATCCAGTTTGTTTTAAGAAGTTGTTATCTAGGATATGCAACTTTTATTTAAAATTTTCCATTCAATATATTTTGAATAAATAATATATATTCGCCCAAATGAGTTCTAGTTTATTTAGTCTTTTAAACAGCAAAATAATAAAACTGCTTTCTTTTAAAATTATTTCTATTATTTACCAAATATTTATATATCAGGTCCTGAGCTGGGACTCTCATGAATTATTTCAGCTCATCTTTAAGACAAAGTTGGAAATTTATACAATATAATTTTTATTTTATAAAAAGAACTTGGAAACAATAAGAGATGTGCACTAAATTACACAGAGCAAGGCTTTGAGCTGGGATTCAAACCCAAGATGTTTCTAACTATTTAATAACTGAATGACAGAACAATGATGGCTATCACTTACTGCACACTTGCCCCATGAAAAGTAAAATTAACATTCTAAAACTTTTCCCTTGAAAATAAACATTTTAAGACAAATTCCAAATAATTCAGAAGATTAAAAAATTGATTTTAGCATAAATTGGGCTCTATATTTATTCAATATTTTACTATCACATATTAGGATGAAGATTATAATTATTCATATTTTAAAAAGCCATCCTTAAAAAGCATATCTGATACATGAAATAGGGAATGAAGCAGTTTTTTATCTGCAGTATTCAAGTAATGAAGGCAAGCATGCTCCCCGTGTCCAAATCTCATTTCCCCACTGCGTATTATGAGGATGTGAGTTGTGAGTACATGTATGTGTGTGTGCATGCTGTATATATGTATGTACACACTTGTGTGATCTTATTAAAGCACTCACTCTTACTGGAAACTGGATCATCCAAAGTCCTCATTTTGACTGACAGCGGTTTCTGTCCAAGTAAGCTTACCAGAAGTCCTTAGTGACTAACATCTAAGAACATTTGCTACATAGAGCAGATTTTCTTATATGAACCCAGTACAGGAAGCTTACCAAATCTCTTATGCAAAATCCTGAATAATTGTAAAGGGAACAGTTATTTTCCTGCCATGTGTTGGCAGTAAGGTCACATATATTATCAGGTTAGAAAATCTATTCAAATCTGTACAAGGTGATACATATTATAATTACAAAAGAACATAATTAAAT
>SJYC01022297.1:0-12553 GCA_006408675.1 Madoqua kirkii | reverse complement strand
CTCATATGGTACTATAATTTTAAATGTTTAGTTTATGTCTTCAATGAAATGCATATTAAAAGATACTATATCATATGGTTGCTTATTTGAGGATTCTTAAAAAATGATATAACTTATTTCCAAAACAGAAATAGAGTCACAGATATAGAAAACAGACTTATGGTTTCCAAAGAGGAAAGGAGGAGAGGGATAAATAAGAAGTTGGGGATTAACATATACATACTACTAGACATAAGACAGATAAACAAGGGCCCACAGCACAGGGAACTATATTCAATATCTTGTACTAACCTGTAGGAGAAAAGAAGCTGGGAAAGTGTAGATTCATTTTATTTATATATATCTATATAAATAGATATATCTATATAGATATGTATCAGTGTAACAGAATCATTTTGCTACACACCTGAAACTAACAGAACCTTGTAAATCAAACAAAAAGAAAGAAAGTGAAGTCCCTTCGTCATGTCTGACTCTTTGAGACCCCATCCACTGCAGCACGCCAGGCTTCGCTGTCCATCACCAACCCCCGGAGCCTACTCAAATTCATGTCCATTAAGTTGGTGATGCCATATGACCATGTCATTCTGTGTCCCATTGTCCTTCTTCAGTCTTTCCCAGCACCAGGGTCTTTTCCAATAAGTCAGTTCTTTGCATCAGGAGGCCAAAGTATTGGAGCTTCAGTTTCAACATCAGTCCTTCTGATTAATATTCAGGATTGATCTCCCTAAGATCAATTGGCTGGATATCTTTGCTGTCCAAGGGACTTTCAAGAGTCTTCTCCCACATCACAGTTCAAAAGCATCAATTCTTTGGTGTTCAGCTTTGTTTATAGTCCAACTCTCACATCCATACATGACCACTGGAAAAACCATAGCTTTGACTAGACGGACCTTTGTTGGCAAAAGTGTCTCTGCTTTTTAATATGCTATCTAGGTTGGTCACAGCTTTTCTTTCAAGGAGCAAGTGTCTTTTAACTTTATGGCTGCAGTTACCATCAGCAGTGATTTTGGAGCCCAAGAAAATAAAGTTTCTCACTGTTTCCATGGTTACTCCATCTATTTGCCATGAAGTGATGGGACCAGATACGATGATCTTAGTTTTCTGAATGTTGAGTTTTAAGCAAGCTTTTTCATTCTCCTCTTTCACTTTCATCAAGAGGCTCTTTAGTTCTTTGCTTTCTGCCAAAGGGTGATGTCATCTGCATATCTGAGGTTATTGATATTTCTCCAAGCAACCCTGATTCCAGCCTGTGCTTCATCCAGCTTGGCATTTTGCATGATGTACTCTGCATGTAAGTTAAATAAGCAGGGTGACAATATACAGCCTTGACATATTCCATTCCCGAACTGGAACCAGTCTGTTGTTCCATGTCCAGTTCTAACTGTTGCTTCTTGACATGCATACAGATTTCTCAGGAGGCAGGTCAGATGGTCTGGTATTCCCATCTCTTTCAGAATTGTCCACAGTTTATTGTGAACCACACAGTCAAAGGCTTTGGTATAGTCAATAAAACAGAAGTAGATTTTTTTTTCTGAAACTCTCTTGCTTTTTTGATGATCCATCAGATATTGGCAATTTGATCTCTGGTTCCTATGCCTTTTTTAAATCCAGCTTGAACATCTGGAAGTTCATGGTTCACATATTGCTGAAGCCTGACTTGGAAAATTTTGAGCATTACTTTGCTAGTGTTAGATGAGTGTAATTGTGCAGTAGTTTGAACATTTTTTGGCATTGCCTTTCTTTGGGATTGGAATGAAAACTGACCTTTTCCAGTCCTGTGGCCACTGCTGAGTTTTCCAAATTTGCTGGCATACTGAGTGCAGCACTTTCACAGCATCATCTTTCAGAATTTGAAACAGCTCAACTGGAATTCCATCACCTCCACTAGCTTTGTTTGTAGTGATACTTCCTAAGGCCCACTTGACTTCACATTCCAGGATGTCTGGCTCTAGGTGAGTGATCCCAACATCACGGTTATCTGGGTCATGAAGATCTTTTTTGTATCATTCTGTGTGTTCTTGCCACATCGTCTTAACATCTTCTGCTTCTTTTAGGTCCATACCATTTCTGCCCTTTATTGTGCCCATCTTTGCCTGAAGTGTTCCCTTGGTATTTCTGTTTTTGAAGAGATCTTTCCATTATACTGTTTTCCTCTATTTCTTTGCATTGATCACTCTAGAAGGCTTTCTCATCTCTCCTTGTTATTCTCTGGAACTCTGCATTCAAATGGGTATATCTTTCCTTTTCTCCTTTGCCTTTAGCTTCTCTTCTCTCAGCTGTTTGTAAGGCCTCCTCAAGGAAGCCATTTTGCCTTTTTGGATTTTTTTTCTTGGGTATGGTCTTGATCACTACCTCTTGTACAATGTCACAGACCTCTGTCCATAGTTCATCAGGCACTCTGTCTATCAGATCTAGTCCCTTGGATCTATTCCTCACTTCCACTGTGTAATCATAAGGGATTTGATTTAGGCCATACCTGAATTGTCTAGAGGTTTTCCCCACTTTCTTCCTCTCACCTTCTCCCTCCTTCCCTCCTTACTTCTCCTTCTCCTTTCCCATGAACCCAGCAAGGCCAGAGAGACTGACAGATGGTTGTGATGAGGCATAACTGGAGGCCACGGCTTGGGGATGGCTGCGGGCTCAGAGCCGCTGATGGCAAACCGGGACCGCGGAACCTGGGAAACACACTTGAGTTCACAGTTGGTCTGTGGGTTTTACATCTCATCAGAGAGCTCTCCCCATGCCCATCGTGGAGTAGAAGGACATGTGCTCTTCTCCTGCAAGAACTCCAAAATTACACCTCGCTGCTGAACAACCATCTACAGGAGAATGTTGGATCCCATCAAAAAAATATACCCCACATCTAGGGGCAAAGGAAAAGCCACAGCAAGATGGTAGGAGGGGCAAAATTTCATTTAGAATCAAACCCCATACCTGCCAGAGATGCTCAGAGGGCTCAACAGAAACGTGTATGCACTAGGAGACTCCACAGACACTGAGCCAGACCTGCCTTTGAGTGTCTGAGTGTCTCCTGTGGAGGTCTGGGTCAGCAATGGCCTGCTACAGGGACAGGGGCTCTGGGTGCAGCAAATCCAGATATGGCATAAGCCCTCTTGGAGGAGGTTGCCGTTAAACCCACCATAGAGCCACCGGAACTTACACAGGACTGGGGAAACAGAGTCTTGGAGGGCACAAACAGAACCATGTGCACACCAGGACTCAGGAGAAAGGAGCAGTGACCCCAGCTGAGGCTGACTCAGACTTGCCCAGGAGTGTTCAGGAGTCTCCGGTGGAGGTGTGGGTCAGTGGTGGCCTGCTGCAGGGTCGGGGCACCGCACACAGCAGTATGTGCATGGGACCTTTTAAAGGAGGTGGTCATTATCTTCAATACCTCCACCATTGGTCAAAACACAGGGAGGGAACACAGTCCCGCTCATCAACAAAAAATTGGATTAAAGATGTACTGAGCATGACCCTGCCCATCAGAACAAGACCCAGCTTCTCTCTCAGTCAGTCTCTCCCATCAGGAAGCTTCCATCAGCCTCTTATCCTCATCCATCAGAGGGCAGACAGAATGAAAACCACAGTCACAGAAAAGATACTATACCAAACATAAAATAGTGAGACTAAGAAGTCTTGGGTCTCTCAGAATAATGGCCAGTGTTCTGGAGCAACTGATTTTTTTGCAAAGGACCAGACAGAAAACATTTTAGAATCTCTGCTATAATCACCAAATGCCCTTGTATACCACAAAAGAAGCCTTAGCCTCTATGAAGACACATGAGCATGACTATGTTCCAGTAGAACCTGATTTACAAAATTGCACAGCAGGCATTTTTTGGCAGCCCTCCGGCAGCACCACAGTTTGCTGCCTCACTTCCACCTTCTCCCAAATACCAGACTTTACTGGGCACTTTCCCTTTCTAAGTGATACAACTGAGTAAAACAGCCACAAAGTTTAATCAAGTAGCAAATCAGCATAGCTTTTCCCCAGGAATTCCAGGAGTACCCGATTCACCTTTAAGACCAACTGCACACTGAAATATAGGAATGGACATTTGGAGTTTTTCAAATGTGTACTAACTGCTCAGGTTGTCATAGATGAGTTGCTTTTGCATGCACCAGAGTGCATACCTTAAGTTCTTTCTTCATATTACTCACAAATTATTAAATTATACTGCTACAATAAACCAAAAAGAAAGTTAGCAATAGTTATCAAAGTGCTAATCAAAACACAAACATTCTCCACACAGACATAAACAATTTAGCTTTGTTATTTCTTTTACATTTATCAAAGATAGAGAATGATTTTTTCTCTGTTCCTTCAACTAGTACCTGGTGCTCTCAAATCAAGTAAGTAATGAAATTTCAGACTCCAAGATACCTATATTTTTATATTTAGTGTGCCTGACCTTCCATTGCATCTTCCAGGAAAATCCCCAAAGCTGGGTTACTCCATTTGTCTGCTTCTTGCCCTTCCACCTGCCTGGAAAAATTTGGTCAGTGAAGCTGATGAGTTACCTTTAATTGCTTTGATGGCTCTTTCACAAATTCAGTCTAATAAACTTATCCTTGAGACAGTGGAAACTAATGCAAACTCTTTGAATTTCTCTATCATTAATGCTTAGTAGAGATTAATAAATACCTCAGAATTTTATGAGTGTATAATACCACGATTACACTGCTGCTGCTGCTGCTGCTGCTAAGTCGCTTCAGTCGTGTCCAACTCTGTGCGACCCCAGAGACGGCAGCCCACCAGGCTCCCCCGTCCCTGGGATTCTCCAGGCAAGAACACTGGAGTGGGTTGCCATTTCCTTCTCCATATTATTATACTGATATTACATGTTTATTTAAGGTACACAAATAAATTCCACCTTCAAGTTCCTACAGATTAGATGAGATTATATCAGATGCAGTAAAATTGCAAAAACAAAAAAAGAACTTGTCAGTTAATCTAATACATACAATATTGGATTAGAAAGGAGGAAAAAAATATTCTTTACTTCCATAATGACATAGAAAAAAAGTCAAAACCAGAAATATTAAATCAAAATTCTCTAAGGTTATTACTAAGGGGAAATATTCCTTTTTTGAATATTATGCACACATTTTGATTCAATTATTTATTATTGGTATGGTGTGTCTTTGGAAGGGGCATACAAGTAATGCTGGATCAGAAATAAAGGGAAATTCACTAGTAATCTCTGGGTAACAGACTAGACTCAGAGTGGAAACTTTCATAGACTGAGATTAGAGGGTAGGGGTAGTAGAAAAAAATCAATACTAAAGTTTGTCAATATAGAGTCAAGTAAGTAAACTTATCTCAGCTTAAATTATCTTGATTTTCTCTGAAACTACACCAACAAAGCAATTATTTCATAAAGCCTATACTTTGAGGGAAATGAACTTGGTATGGAAGATAATAATACAGAAATAAACTGGAAAATTATTCCCCAAATAGACCTCAGATCATACTTCCCCTTCGGCTCAAGGACATTGAAATTGAGCTGCTCTTTTATAAAACTGAGGGAATTTCAACTCTGAGGTGGGTGAAGGTATTAACAAGGGTCTTAAAAAACTGAGAAAGTAAAGTGGTTGCTAAGTAATTAGGTTGCTAACTATACTTGCTAAGAAAAGGGAATTAAAAGATTTCACAAAATTACAATAATTGAGTCTAAATGAAAGAAAACCGTTAATTATTATTTCATATAATGCCATCCAGAGTTTAGTCTTGGAGACAGGGCGTGGTTAGAATGGTTTGATTAGGTGACCTGACACAGAATGCTCACCAAGTTACATGTCTTATGCGCAGTGGTTGAATCTCAGATCACCTTTCTCCATGAGAGCGGGTCATCAGCTTTATGAAGAGAAAAGCAGCCGTAAATCAGACTAATGAAGCTTCACCGTGTGGAGGAGAAAATAGGCAGTACAGATAAACATTAAGTCATGCCAAAACTTGGGGCATTTTCCCAAATATTTCTGATTCTTCACTCACTAGTTGGCAATATCAAGGTAAGGCTATGTAAAAGTTTTTTCTAAAGCTTTTGCTTTTTAAAGGAAAAAGTGTAATAGAACAGTAGTGAATAATAAAACAGTTCTTGATGATTTAGCTTAGCTCAATCTTTCTCTACAACCTGACTCTTCACCTTGCCTGGCAAAGGCCCCTGGGCAACTGGGCACAGAATTCACAGGTTCTAGAAACATCTGAGTTGTGGTATAAGGTTCATTCATTCATTCAACATATTTTTAGCTCCTGTTATGTGCTGTTCTACGTATGGTAGTGCTTGAAGAACTCATATTCTAGTGAGGAAATAAACAGAGGCATAATAATAACATGGCAAGTAACAATAAAAGTGCTAAGAAAATAAAGAACATAGAGGTAGAATGAAAGGACGCTTTTTACATAGCAATGTCGGAAAGACGTTTCTATTTTAAAGTGATTTATGAGACAGAGCCTAAATGATGTGATGGAAAAAGCCAAGTGTAAATCTAGAAGAAAATTCCAGGTATAGGCAGCCTGGTATATTGACCCTGGAACAGATATGAATGGGGGGGAGTGCAGGAGAGACAGTGGGGTAGGACATGCTCGACTCCTTGTGGGGAACACTGTGGCCCATGGAAAGAGCTTCAGTACTACCTTGAGGGAAATAGGAAGCCACTGGTGGGTTTTGATCCACGTGAAACAGGATTTACTTACAGGACTATTCAGAACAGTCTAACTCATAGCAAACTGCCATAAATAAAAGTAAAATTTGCTCTTTATGAAGTAGACACAGATTACAGTAAGGATTCTCAAAACTTAACACCTTTAGGACATTGTAATGAGTAGTACATAATTTGGAAACAGATTTGTAAACCGTGTTCTCAAAACCTGTTTCATGTTATCTCCTTGGGCCAAAAGTAAAGTGCACCAAAAGACTAGTAATGTATACCTTATAGTTAATGAGAAAAAGTTAAATTACAGTTACCTCTGGATGGTTCCTAACAAGCATCACCTAAGCAAAACAATGTAAGGAATCTCTTGAAAAACTAGAAGAAAAGTCTCTATTTAAGAAAAGTCTTGTCAGATAATATTGGGAACAAAATAAACATAGATTTGAATGAATGACTTAAATCATTGATCTTTGAAGAAATAACTATCATTAAATTATTAATATTTATTATAAGTAGCCATATAATAACAGCTCAAATTTTTTATAACCTAAAACATTTCATCAAGTGAAAATTCTGAAGGACTCTTTCACAGAGATTTGTTTGCTTTTGATCAAGCCACAAAACAAACTAAACTCAGTGTAAAAGGATTATCTCCACCTCTCTTTCAACATGTAAGCAATTACACTGTAGATAGGAAAGCAGAGAAAACATACATATATTAAGTATCTACTCTGTGCCAGTTCCTGGTACTAAGTATTTCTTCTTCATAATAAGCTGCTGACTCAGCATTATAAAGCATCAATTTCAAAGCAAGTAAGAGATAGACAGGATTGAATCCCAAATGGTTCAGGCTCCAAAGTAGTACTCCTGCTAATACACTGCCCCACCAAACTCAATACTCTTTCTTGTCTTAACAGTCCAAAAGGAAAACTTTGAGAATACCATCTGGTTGCCTCAGTCACACTCTACTTCTGATCATTTCACAAAATTGACTATTCAATATATCTAAGAGCAAAAATGACTTCTGATCATCAAACTATGCAGGCACTGATTTGAGCATCTACTCTAATAATGAAAGTTATATACAAGACTCAAACACAGATGGAAAGCCCTCTTTATTTACTGCACATTAAAGCTGCAGAATCAGAAAGTACAACAAGAACAAAAATTTATTCATAATCAATCCTCAAAAGAAAACAAAACAACTATTTATTACAAGTGCAAAGAAAGCTGATAACATTCATGCAATGGTCATCTGAGTTCATATTTGCACAGCCAGGGTTCCGCTGGCTTAATTAAAGGCTAGTATACATACTGACAGATATAAACCATACTCACAGAAAAATAGTCAATCTAATCACACTAGGACCACAGCCTTGTCTAACTCAATGAAACGAAACCATGCCCGTGGGGCAATCCAGGATGGGTGGGTCAAGGTGGAGAGGTCTGACAGAATGTGGTCCACTGGAAAAGGGAATGGCAAACCACTTCAGTCTTCTTGCCTTGAGAACACCATGAACAGTATGAAAAGGCAAAATGATAGGATAATGAAAAAGGAACTTCCCAGGTCAGTAGGTGTCCAATATGCTATATCAGTGGAGAAATAACTCGAGAAAGAATGACGGGATGGAGCCAAAGCAAAAACAATACCCAGCTATGGATGTGACTGGTGATAGAAGCAAGGACTGATGTTGTAAAGAGCAATACTGCATAGGAACCTGGAATGTTAGGTCCATGAATCAAGGCAAATTGGAAGTGGTCAAACAAGAGATGGCAAGAGTGAACGTCAACATTCTAGGAATCAGTGAACTAAAATGGGCTGGAATGGGTGAATTTAACTCAGATGACCATTATATCTACTACTGCAGGCAGGAATTCCTCAGAAGAAATGGAGTAGCCATCATGGTCAACAAAAGAGTCTGAAATGCAGTATTAGATGTAATCTCAAAAACGACAGAATGATCTCTGTTTGTCTCCAAGGCAAAAAATTCAATATCACAGTTATTCAAATCTGTGCCCCAACCAGTAACACTGAAGACGCTGAATTTGAATGCTTCTATGAAGACCTACAAGACCTTTTAGAACTAACACCCAAAAAAGATGTCCTTTTCATTACAGGGGACTGTAATGCTAAAGTAGAAAGTCAAGAAACACCTGAAGTAACGGGCAAATTTGGCCTTGGAATGCAGAATGAAGCACGGCAAAGACTAGTAGAATTTTGCCAAGAAAATGCACTGGCCATAGCAAACACCCTCTTCCAACAACACAAGAGAAGACTCTACACATAGACATCACCAGATGCTCAACACCGAAATCAGACTGATTATATTATTTGCAGCCAAAGATGGAGAAGCTCTATACAGTCAACAAAAACAAGACCAGGAGCTGACTGTGGCTCAGATCATGAACTCCTTATTACCAAATTGAGACTCAAGTTGAAGAAAGTAGGGAAAACCGCTAGACCATTCAGGTATGACCTAAATCAAAACCCTTATGATTATACAGTGGAAGTGAGAAATAGATTTAGGGCCTAGATCTGATAGATACAGTGCCTGATGAACATGGAAAGAGGTTCGTGACATTGTACAGGAGACAGGGATCAAGCAAAGTGGCTGTCTGGGGAGACCTCACATAGCTGTGAAAAGAAGAGAGGTGAAAAGCAAAGGAGAAAAGGAAAAATATAGCATCTGAATGCAGAGTTCCAGAGAATAGCAAGAAGAGATAAGAAAGGCTTCTTCAGCAATCAATGCAAAGAAATAGAGGAAAACAATAGAATGGGAAAGACTAGAGATCTCTTCAAGAAAATTAGAGATACCAGGGAACATATTCATGCTCGATAAAGGACAGAAATGGTATGGATCTAACAGAAGCAGAAGATATTAAGAAGAGGTGGCAAGAATACACAGAAGAACTGTACAAAAAGAATCTTCACAACTCAGATAACCATGATGGTGTGATCACTCATCTAGAGACAGACATCCTGGAATGTGAAGTCAAATAGTCCTTAGAAAGCACCACCACGAACAAAGCTAGAGGAGGTGATGGAATTCCAGTGGAGCCATTTCAAATCCTGAAAGATGATGCTGTGAAAGTGCTGCACTCAATATGCCAGCAAATTTGGAAAACTCAGCAGTGGCCACAGGACTGGAAAAGGTCAGTTTTCATTCCAGTCCCAAGAAAGGCAATGCCAAAGAATGCTCAAACTACAGCACAATTGCACTCATCTCACATGCTAGTAAAGTCACGCTCAAAATTCTCCAAGCCAGGCTTCAGCAATATGTGAACCATGAACTCCCTGATGTTCAAGCTGGTTTCAGAAAAAGCAGAGGAAACAGAGATCAAATTGCCAACATCCACTGAATCATGGAAAATGCAAGAGAGTTCCAGAGAAAACATCTATTTCTGCTTTATTGACTATGCCAAAGCCTTTGACTATGCGGATCACAATAAACTGTGGAAAATTCTGAAAGAGATGGGAATACCAGACCACTTGACCTGCCTCTTGAGAAATCTGTATGCAGGTCAGGAAGCAACAGTTAGAACTGGACATGGAACAACAGACTGGTTTCAAATACGAAAATGAGTACGTCAAGGCTGTATATTGTCATCCTGCTTATTTAACTTCTATGCAGAGTACATCATGAAAAACACTGGACTGGAAGAAACACAAGCTGGAATCAAGACTGCTGGGAGAAATATCAGTAACCTCAGATATGCAGATGACACCACCCTTATGGCAGAAAGTGAAAGGGAACTCAAAAGCCTCTTGATCAAAGTGAAAGAAGAGAGTGAAAAAGTTGGCCTAAAGTACAACATTCAGAAAATGAAGATCATGGCATCCAGTCCCATTACTTTATGGCAAATAGATAGAGAAACAGTGGAAACAGTGTCAGAATTTATTTTGGGGGTCTCCAAAATCACTGCAGATGGTGACTGCAGCCATGAAATTAAAAGACGCTTACTCCTTGGAAGAAAAGTTATGACCAATCTAGATAGTATATTCCAGAGAAGGCAATGGCACCTCACTCAGCAGTGGCCACAGGACTGGAAAAGGTCAGATTTCCCTTGCCTGGAAAATCTCATGGATGGAACAGCCTGGTAGGCTGCAGTCCATGGGGTTGCTGAGAGTCGGACATGACTGAGAGATTTCACTTTCACTGTTCACTTTCATGCATTGGGGAAGGAAACGGGAACCCATTCCAGTGTTCTTGCCTGGAGAATCCCAGGGCCGGGGGAGCCTGGTGTCTATGGGGTCGCATAGAGTCGGACACGACTGAAGCGACTTAGCAGCAGCAGCAGCAGATAGCATATTCAAAGGCAGAGACATTACTTTGCCGACTAAGGTCCATCTAGTCAAGGCTATGGTTTTTCCTGTGGTCTAGTATGGATGTGAGAGTTGGACTGTGAAGAAGACTGAGCACCGAAGAATGATGCTTTTGAACTGTGGTGTTGGAGAAGACTCTTGAGAGTCCTTTGGACTGCAAGGAGATCCAACCAGTTCATTCTGAAGATCAGCCCTGGGATTTCTTTGGAAGGAATGATGCTAAACCTGAAACTCCAGTACTTTGGCCACCTCATGCTGACTCATTGGAAAAGACTCTGATGCTGGAAGGGGTTGGGGGCAGAAGGAGAAGGGGACGGCAGAGGATGAGATGGCTGGATGGCATCACTGACTTGATGGACATGAGTCTGAGTGAACTCTGGGAGTTGGTGATGGACAGGGAGGCCTGGCATGCTGCAATTCATAGGGTTGCAAAAGTCGGACACGACTGAGCGACTGAACTGAACTGAACTGCACATAACTGAAACAATAAAGTAAATATATTGTTGACTTATTTGCCTTGTTCTCTAGATTATCAATAGGTTTTACCAGCTGTTGTTGCCTTACCACAGAAGTTCTTGTCATTATGACCCTTGGGTAGTCTAGAAGTTAAAACAAATGTTAGTATTTTTTAAATGTGTCATAAATGGAAAATTATTTAATACATTATAACTCATACAGTTTTGTATATTTCATAGGCTTGGCATTTAATAAACCTGCTAATAATTATCATTTATACTTCTGTGATATCAGTTGTAACATGGTCTCTTTCATTTTTTATTTTATTTGATCCTCTCTTTTTCTTTTTTGAATCTAGCTAACTATAGGCAGGTCAATTTTTTTATCTCTTCAGAAAATCAGCTCTTAGCTTCATTGATTTTCTCGATTATATTTTTATTCTCTATTTCATTTATTTCTGTTCTAATTTTTATTTGCTTCCTTCTACTAACTTCAACTTCATTCATTTTTCTTTTTCTTGCTTGTTATGGTAGAAAGTCAGGTTATTTATTTAAGCCTTTTCTTGTTTCTTGAGCCAAGCACCTATCACTATGAACTCCCTTCCTGGAACTGCTTTTGTTGCATCCCACAAGTTTTGGTATGTTACATTTCCAGTTTATCTGTCTCAAGGTACTTTTTAATTTATTTTTTTATTTTTGCTTTCATTCATTGATTACTCAGTAGCATGCTTTTTAATCTCAACATCTATGAATTTTCCAGTTTTCTTTGTGTAATTAATTTCAAGTTTCATACCACTGTGGCCAGAAAAATATGCTCAATATAATTTCAGTCTTTTTAATTCATTAACACTTGTTTCATGGCCTAAAATACAATCTATTCTAGAAAATGTTCCGTTTACACTTGAGAATATATTCTATTGCTTTAAGAGAGAATATTCTATATATATATATCTTAAATTCATCTGGCTCATCTGTCATTTAAGGCTAATATTTCCTTATTGATTTTCTGTCTGCATGAGCTATCCATTGATGTAGTGGGACATTAAAATTCCCTACTATTATTGTACTTATTACTTCTCCCTTTCATATGTTAATATTTTCTTAATATATTTAGCTT
>SJYC01022295.1:0-22517 GCA_006408675.1 Madoqua kirkii | reverse complement strand
AGGGGATGACCGAGGATGAGATGGCTGGATAGCATCACGGACTCAAAAGACGTGAGTCTGAGTGAACTCCAAGAGATGGTGATGAACAGGGAGGCCTGGTGTGCTGCGATTCATGGGGTCACAGAGAGTCAGATATGACTGAGTGACTGAACTGAACTGAACATGCAAAAGAATGAAGTTAGATCACCACTTAACACCATATACAAAGATAAACTCAAAATGGATTAGAAGACCTAAATATAAGACCAGAAACTATTAAACTCATAGAGGATAACATAGGCAGAACACTTAATGACATAAATCAAATTAAGATCTTCTATGACCCACCTCCTAAAGTAAGGAAAATAAAAACAAGTGGGACCTAATTAAACTTAAAAGTTTTTGCACAACAAAGGAAACTACATACAAGGTGAAAAGACAATCTGCAGAATTGGAGAAAATAATAGCAAGTGAAACAACTGATAAAAAATTAATTTCCAAAATATACATGCAGCTCATACAACTCAATTCCAGAAAAGCAAACAACCCAATCAAAAAGTGGGAAAGGGACCTCAAGAGACATTTCTCCAAAGAAGACATACAGATGGCTAACAAACACATGAAGATGTTCAACATCATTCATTATCAGAGAAACGCAAATCAAAACTACAATGAGACTTTACACCAGTCAGAATGGCCATCATCAAAAAGTCTACAAACAATAAATGCTGGAGAGGGTGTAGAGAAAAGGGAACGCTCTTGCATTGCTGGTGGGAATGTAAACTGATACAGCCACTATGAAAGATGGTACAGAGACTCCTTACGACACTAGGAATAAAACCACCATATGACCCAGCAATCTCACTCCTAGGCATATACCCTGAGGAAATAAAAACTGAAAAAGACACATGTACCCCAATGTTCACTGCAGCACTCTTTACAATAGCTAGAACATGGAAGCAACCCAGATGTCCACTGACAGATGAATGGATAAAATAGCTGCAGTACATATATTCAATGGAGTACTACTCAGCCATAAAAAGGAACACATTTGAATCTGTTCTAATGAGGTGGACGAAACTAGAGCCTGTTCTAATGAGGTGGACTAAACAGAGTGAAGTAAGTCAGAAAGAGAAATATAAATATTGTATACTGATGCTTTTGAACTGTGGTGTTGGAGAAGATTCTTTAGAGTCCCTTGGACTTTAAGGAGATCCAGCCAGTCCATCCTAAAGGAGATCTGTCCTGGATGTTCATTGGAAGGACTGATGTTGAAGCTGAAACTCCAATACTTTGGCCACCTAATGCAAAGAGCTGATTCATCTGAAAAGACCCTGATGCTGGAAAAGATTGAGGACAGGAGGAGAAGGAGATGACAGAGGGTGAGATGGTTGGATGGCATCACTGACTCAATGGATATGGGTTTGGGTGGACTCTGGGAGTTGGTGATGGACAGGGAGGCCTAGCGTGCTGTGGCTTACGGCATCACAAGGAGTCAGACACAACTGAATGACTGAACTGAACTGATAATAACGTATATAAATGGAATCTGAAGAGACGGCACTGAAGAATTTATTTTTAGGGCAGCAATGGAGAAACAGGCAGAGAACAGACCTATGGGCATGGTGGGAAGAGAGGAGGGAGAAGGGGAAATGTATATAGAGAGTAACATAGAAATTTACAATACCATATGTAAAATGAATAGCCAATGGGAACTGGCTGTGTGACTCAGGGAACTCAAGTGGGGCTCTTCAACAGGCTGAAGGGTGGGATGGTGAGGGAGATACGAGGGAGGTCCAGGAGGGAGGGGACATGGGTATACCTATGGCTGATTTCTGTTGATATATGACAGAAAACCACAGAATTCTGTAAAGCAATTATCCTTCAATTAAATTTTTTAAAAAAGAAAATGAAGCAATAAAAAAAATCATTATATTACTTTTCAATCAAGGAAAATTATTAGTTTTAAGAGCTCTCACATAAAAGAAGCGTAATTAATGAAAGAAAACTTTTGGAGAATTCACATCTTCAAGATTTGAATGTGTGGCTCCAGGAAGTCTAGGTATTTCAAGTCTGTATATTGGCATTCTAAATTATCTTTTCAGATATTTATAGAAAGATATTTGGCTGGCTTTCATTGAAATGAGAGCCATGAACTAGGTTGGAGATACAATTTATTAAACCAAGTTACATAAGCAAAATATACAGTTTTTAGAGATTTAGCTATGCTTTGAGTCAGTTGGTCAAAGTCCATCCTAAAGGAGATCTGTCCTGGGTGTTCATTGGAAGGACTGATGTTGAAGCTGAAACTCCAATACTTTGGCCACCTAATGCAAAGAGCTGATTCATCTGAAAAGACCCTGATGCTGGAAAAGATTGAGGACAGGAGGAGAAGGGGATGACAGAGGGTGAGATGGTTGGATGGCATCACTGACTCAATGGATATGGGTTTGGGTGGACTCTGGGAGTTGGTGATGGACAGGGAGGCCTAGCGTGCTGTGGCTTACGGCGTCACAAGGAGTCAGACACAACTGAATGACTGAACTGAACTGATAATAACGTATATAAATGGAATCTGAAGAGACGGCACTGAAGAATTTATTTTTAGGGCAGCAATGGAGAAACAGGCAGAGAACAGACCTATGGGCATGGTGGGAAGAGAGGAGGGAGAAGGGGAAATGTATATAGAGAGTAACATAGAAATTTACAATACCATATGTAAAATGAATAGCCAATGGGAACTGGCTGTGTGACTCAGGGAACTCAAGTGGGGCTCTTCAACAGGCTGAAGGGTGGGATGGTGAGGGAGATACGAGGGAGGTCCAGGAGGGAGGGGACATGGGTATACCTATGGCTGATTCCTGTTGATATATGACAGAAAACCACAGAATTCTGTAAAGCAATTATCCTTCAATTAAATTTTTTAAAAAAGAAAATGAAGCAATAAAAAAAATCATTATATTACTTTTCAATCAAGGAAAATTATTAGTTTTAAGAGCTCTCACATAAAAGAAGCGTAATTAATGAAAGAAAACTTTTGGAGAATTCACATCTTCAAGATTTGAATGTGTGGCTCCAGGAAGTCTAGGTATTTCAAGTCTGTATATTGGCATTCTAAATTATCTTTTCAGATATTTATAGAAAGATATTTGGCTGGCTTTCATTGAAATGAGAGCCATGAACTAGGTTGGAGATACAATTTATTAAACCAAGTTACATAAGCAAAATATACAGTTTTTAGAGATTTAGCTATGCTTTGAGTCAGTTGGTCATATTATTATTCTACTACCCAAACTGAGTGATAAAATTTTAAAATGATTTTAATTACGAAATTATTAGTAAAATTTTATTTTCAATGGTTTAAGTGTGGAACTTCTGGGAAATCTGACACAAAGAATAATATTTTCATGTTTTGCTTTTACTTTTTATATGTTCTTTCTGTTAAAGACTTCTTAGAATTAATCCCTTTCAAACTACAGTGAAGAAACAATGTTTTGACCCCTTTTACAAACAAAGCACTAGGAATCATTTAAAAAAGCATAGAAAAGTATAATCCCGTCCATGAATTTAAAAGGTAGTTGAATAAACTGAGAACAAATACATCTAATGATATAAGGTGCACACATGGCCATTGCAATAAGAGATACCTAAAGTACTGAACTGAGTACTTTTTGAATGAAAGGTTAGTATAAGAAAGCAATAGCTGTAGAGGTAGGTGGAGGATACTAAGAATCAGAGGCAAGAAGCTGAATGTATAACTTGTTGTGAACAGAGAGTGACCAAAGGCTTGGACAGGGGGATGAGCAGAGGGCAGGGAATGCGCCTTATTCATGTCAGCTAGCCTTGTTCCTTAGCACAATGCTCAAAAGATCAATGCTTTCGGATAACAGATGTTCAGTGCAAGAATGTAAATGACTCTACAAAGCATTGATCTGGGGACTTATTCTGGTTGTTCTGGGGATGGGAAAGGCTGATGGCCTAATGCAACAGTCTAGGCATGAAATAAAGGCAGAAACAGGAGCAGGGGAAGATGCACTGGAAAAAAAATCTCTCACAAAGGAAAACTGCCCAGAATGGGTGGCAGGCTAGAAGAGAGAAGTGAGTAAGGATAACATGATCACAGATGTAAAACCCCTGTAACTGGAGAACGATGATCCTTCCGTCAGAACATGTCAGAACATAGTTTAGGAATAAAGGCATGGATGGATTCTCTTTTACTCATATTGAGTCCAAAGTAAGGCCATATCATTCCTGAAGTTCGGGATAAAACACTGGGATTAGAATGGTGGCAAGAAATGATGGGAAGGCCTCAAGAGGGGGCTCTGGCTCGGAACTATTTGCCCAACTGGTTTTAACAGCACCTCTACCTCTGGTTTAACAGCTCCTCTACCCGTGACTCTACAGCCAGGCAACTGGCCTTCTATGGTCTTCACACACCAGAAAATGAACTTACCTTAATGTCTGATATCTCACAACATGTTTCTTGGGCTATGAAGTTCCAGTTACAGTAGATCTGAAGTTGGTGAAGTTCAATCTATTAAAAAATTAGTAATAAGACATATCATTAATGTTGTTTGAAAATCACATTCAGACAGTTGAGAATGATGTTAACTGGAAAGAAAAAAATAAGCTAATACAAATAAATCACTGGCAGATATTTTGGGTTTTATTTCATTTAGGATTCATGATTTTATGGACCATTTGAGAAACAGTAATGGACCCAGTTTTTGAGACAGATCTGTATGTAAAGAAAATCACTTAATAAGAGCAATTGTAACTCTTTGCTCTTTGTTTCAAACCATGAAAAAAGAAGTATTTAATTAGAGACAATGTACTACAATGAAGTATGCTCACAAAATGAGGAATATTTCAAAGTGAAAAAATTCTGGGAAAAAAGTGAAGTAAAAGGTATGAGCTCATGATGGAAAAGCCTTTATCTGTAGTTCCAGACCTCCAGCTTGAGAGACTAAAACAGATGCTCACTTCCCAAGGTGGGGAAAAAATGGTATTTAGTTTTATCTATTTTTCATGGATCTGTTTAATACCTATGGATTTTATGTTATATGGCATACTCCTGACCAAGACTCACAATCTTTTTTGCAAAAATAATTGATTCTTCTCTTTGCTCAGCAAATTCATGTTTGTTGGCATTTGGATATGAAATTAAAAGTAGTTTCAGGAAAGTGCAATTATTCCTGTAAAGGCAAGGTCAAATAACCACATCAGAGAAAGCAAATGGTACAGACTATTGACAAAATTTCAATATGATAGATGGGCAGAGGCACTGTTTTAAATTAGTCTATGGCTTCAAATTTAATAATTTATTAATAATTAATCATGTGATGATTTGACATATAATATAGGCCATAAACAACCTCTTCCCCCCTTGCCTTCTCTTTCTCCTCCCCATCTTTCTGTTTCTCTCCTCTCTTCCTCCTCTTTCTCTGTATCCTAATGTAACAGAGGTAGATTATGTATTTCTTTGAGATCATTATTTTCTACAGTGAGACTCAACTGTAATAATATAACAGTTAATTCTATGATAACAGAAAGCAAATATCTGTGGTTAGCTCTGAATCTCTACTCCAACACCAAAATAGCAAGAAAGGAAGAAAAAAGCCATAACTATTCTCTACACTGCAATGAACAGAATCATTTCAGCTCATAAAAAGCATTAAGAATGCCAGACATCTTTCGGATTCATGAGCAACTTAAGATTTGCAGCCAATGCAAAATTCTGAGATGAAATGAAAAATGAAACGTAATGATTTCTTCTCTATAACTTTTCCCAAGGTTATTGAAGTAAGCTTTTATTTATAAAGTTTAAATACACTGTCTTACATAGTCTAATGAAACATCAGGCAGTAACATACCCATTACATAGAATGAAGAATGAGGAGACTCCCATTAATATTTTCCTTAACTAAAACTAATTTATCCTCATCACTGTTATCTGAATAGTCAATAAATACTGAAATTCTATTATGTATAATCCACTGTTCTAGGGCCTTCACATGAATTATTTTACTTAACTGAAGATGATGACCAATTTTTCATGAATTAGAACCTAATAAAGTACCTATGACACTGAAACTACAATCAAAATCTTTGAAAACTAAAATTTATTTTACTTGTCCAACTTAAATAGTGAATATCTCTTTTAAAAGCTCCATCATTGTAATAATGGCTTAATATTACTCTTAAATGAACTAAGATTCACTAAGATTCAGTTATGGTTTATGGACATTAAACCATAAAACCATTGTAAAACTACAGTGTTCACACTGTGTCTTTTTATCAGGACACACAGAGATATTCTTTAGTCTCAGATTGTTCCCTTAAGTAAGAAGTTAATGAAATACAGGACACAATACTCAATCTCTAGAGCAAAGGTCTGAGCCAGAACCCACTCTTGCAATAACTTGTTCCTCTCTCATTGCAGCCTTTCCCTTAAAGGCTAGGCATTTATATTCTAATCCGAAAGCTCTTTGGTTCCTGCCGTTGCCCACTTTGCCCTCACTAGCCATCAGGAGATCAGATTCCACTTAGCAGTGTTTCCAGCAAGAGCAACCATCATTCCCTACTACTGTCCTCAGAATTCCCTGAGGATCATTTCCTATCTATCTACATTGCTTCCACTGCTGGAAGTGACGTCTCAGGTTTAGCTGCCGAGACCACTTTCTCCTCTAACTTTGAGGAGACCTTTCTGAAAGGTCTGCCTAGGACTGTTGACATTCAGTTCAGTTCAGTTGCTCAGTCATGTCCGACTCATTGCAACCCCATGTCCCACAGCATGCCAGGCCTCCCTGTGCATCACCAACTCCCAGAGTCCACCCAAATACATGTCCATTGAGTCAGTGATGCCATCCAACCATCTCACCCTCTGCCATCCCCTTCTCCTCCTGCACTCAATTTTTCCCAGCATCAGGGTCTTTTCAAATGAGTCAACTCTCACATCAGGTGGCCAAAGTATTGGAGCTTCAGCTTCAATATCAGTCCTTCCAATGAACACCCAGGATTGATATCCTTTAGGATGGACTGGTTGGATCTCTTTGCACTCAAAGGGCCTCTCAAGAGTCTTTCCCAACACCACAGTTCAAAAGCATCAATTCTTCGGCACTCAGCTTTCTTTATAGTCCAATTTTCACATCCATACATGACCACTGGAAAAACCATAGTCTTGACCAGACAGACCTTTGTTGACAAAGTAATGTCTCTGCTTTTGAATATGCTGTCTAGGTTGGTCATAACTTTCCTTCTAAGGAGTAAGCATCCTTTAATTTCATGGCTTCAATTACCATCTACAGTGATTTTAGAGTCCAGAAAAATATAGTCAGCCACTATATAAAATATAAAATTAAAATATAAAAATATAAACAGCCACCTATTGTTTCCCCATCTATTTGCCATGAAGTGATGGGACTGTGGATACCATGATCTTAGTTTTGTGAATGTTAAGTTGTAAGCCAGCTTTTTCACTCTTCTCTTTCAGTTTCATCAAGAGGCTTTTTAGCTCCTCTTCACTTTTTGCCATAAGGGTGGTGTCATCTGCATATCTGAGGTTATTGATATTTCTCCCAGCAATCTTGATTCCAGCTTGTGTTTCTTCCAGTCCAGCGTTTCTCATGATGTACTCTGCATAGAAGTTAAATAGCAGGGTGACAATATACAGCCTTGACAATATACAGTACTCCTTATCCTATTTGGAACTAGTCTTTTGTTCCATGTCCAGTTCTAACTGTTGCTTCCTGACCTGCATACAGATTTCTCAGCAGGCAGGTCAGGTAGTATGGTATTCCCATCTCTTTAAAAATTTTCCACAGTTTATTGTGATACACAAGTCAAAGGCTTTGGCATAGTCAATAAAGCAAAAATATATATTTTTCTGGAACTCTTTCTGTTTTGATGATCCAGTAGATGTTGGCAATTTGATCTCTGGTTCCTCTGTCTTTTCTAAAACCAACTTGAACATCTGGAAGTTCACTGTCCATATATTGCTGAAGCCTGGCTTGGAGAATTTTGAGAATTACTTTACTAGCGTGTGAGATGAGTGCAATTGTGTGGTAGTTTGAGTATTCTTTGGCATTGCCTTTCTTTAGGATTGGAATGAAAACTGACCTTTTCCAGTCCTGTAATCACTGATGAGTTTTCCAAATTTGCTGACACACTGAGTGCAGCATTTTCACAGCATTATCTTTCAGGATTTGAAATAGCTCAACTGTAATTCCATCACTTCCACTGGCTTTGTTTGTAGTGATGCTTCCTAAGGCCCACTTGACTTCACATTCCAAGATGTCTGGCTCTAGGTGAGTGTGAGTGATCACACCACCATGATTATCTGGGCCATGAAGATCTTTTCTGTACAGTTCTTCTGTGTATTCTTGCCACCTCTTCTTAATATCATCTGCTTCTATTACATCCATACCATTTCTGTCCTTTATCGAGCCCATCTTTGCATGAAATGTTCCCTTGGTATCTCTAACTGTCTTGAAAAGATCTCTAGTCTTTCCCATTCTATTGTTTTGCTCTATTTCTTTCCATTGATCACTGAGGAAGGCTTTCTTATCTCTCCTTGCTATTCTTTGGAACTCTGCATTCAGATGGTATATCTTTCCTTTTCTCTTGTGCTTTTCACTTCCCTTCTTTTCACAGCTAATTGTAAGGCTTCCTCAGACAGTCATTTTGCCTTTTTGCATTTCTTTTTCTTGGGGATGGTCTTGTTTCCTATCTCCTGTACAATGTCATGAATCTCTGTCCATAGGTCATCAGCCACTCTATCAGGTCTAGTCCCTTAAATCTATTTCTCACTTCCACTGTATAGTCATAAGTGATTTGATTTAGGTCATACCTGAATGGTCTAGTGGTTTTCCCCCCACTTTCTTCAATCTGAGTGTGAATTTGGCAAAAAGTAGTTCATGATCTGAGCCACAGTCAGCTCCTGGTCTTGTTTTTGCTGACTGTATAGAGCTTCTCAATCTTTGGCTGCAAAGAATATAATCAATCTGATTTTGGTGTTGACCATAGCAGTCAATTAATACTGTGATTACTACTGGCAGCCACTATTTACTGACATAGACTTATTCCGTCTTTACTGACACAGACTTAGTTTAAGACCTTTGAGAGAGGAGTAGTAGGCTTTGTTGTCGTTGAGTCTTTTATGCCAGGATTGGAAAGCATGTGTTGTGCTCTGTTGTGCTTAGTCGCTTACTCTTGTCTGACTCCCTGTGACCCTATGCACTGTAGCCCACCAGCTCCTCTGTCCATGGGATTTTCCAGGCAAAAATACTGGTGTGGGTTGCCATGCCCTCCTCCAGGGGATCTTCCCAACCCAGCAATCAAATCCAGGTATCCTGATTTGCAGGAGAATTCTTTACCATCTGAGCCACCAGGGAAGCCTATTGAATGGTATGTCAGGCCCTAAATGAATAAATAAATGAATATACAAAGAACTAACCACACACTATACATTATGGCACATACTCTATGAAATTATAACTAGTGAGTCTACCAATATTATTTTAAAACTGAGTATTCTGAGACTTAGAAAAAATAGTAGGAACAAGATAAGTTACCAGGTCATAAAAGCTAAGTGGATGAGCTACAATTTAAAACCTCATCTTTCTGATCCCCAAGCAAGTTCGCTCTCTCTGATGCCAAGATGTCTTATCTCCAGAACTGGCCTCTGCTCTATCTTAGTTTGATAATCATCAGTGAACCTAGTTAAGACATTCTTACTGGTTTGTTCATTGTCTCTAAGAGAAGATAGTTTAAAAATAATATTTTTATATATATATATATATATATATATATATGTAATATCTGTCTGTATATCTATCTGTCATCTATCTCTGATGGCTTCCACTGAAACTTTTAAAGATAATATGCTAGCCAAACATGTACTTGCACAGAATCATACTTTTGAAATAAAATCTAACTGTGAAGTGCTTTGTGTTAACAATTCCTGTTGGTGGTCTGCACTCAGATTATTTGTATGAGTTTTCCCATCATTCCACCCATAAGAACACACGAAGTCATCAAATTTAGATATACCTCCCCTCCCCTTTTATCCAAGAGAACTCTGAAAATCCATTATAAATTGATGAAAAATAGCCTACAATACAAGCACTTGTGAATCTGAGGATGAATAAATAGCCTATTGTTCTTGAATGTAAACTTCAGATAATCTGGAACCATTTAACTTCATCTTTTTCCAGTCTTTCTATTCAAAGCGTATGAACTTAGATCAAACTTATGTGCATGTATGTGTTAGTTGCTTAGCCGTGTTTTACTCTTTGCGACCCCATGGACTGTAGCCTGCCAGCTCCTCTGTCCATGGGATTCTCCAGGCAAGAATACTGGAGAAGGTTGCCATTCCCTTCTTCAGGGGATCTTCCCCACCCAGGGATCGAGTCCAGGTCTCCCGCATGGCAGGCAGATTCTTGACCATCTGAAGTACCCGGTAAGCCCAGATCAAGCTTTGTTTTGTATAATATTTTCAATTTTTACTAAAATTTAATTTCAATAACTTTGTTTTAAGGTACTACCTAGTTCTTTCAAATTCACAGGCTAGAGAAAAATAAGTGAAAACAAATAGAAAATGATATATGTGAAAATATGACTGGAAATACATAGCTATGCTTAACACATCTGATAGCAAATTAAGCAGTGTTGAGAAAGAAATATCTTATATAGCTATTAGAGGCAAAAAGGTTTTAATAAGACATTTTCTTTAAATTTATAAGTTACTAGTTCACAACTCACATCCACAGGTTTGCCATCTGAAGCTCGGGCAGCAATAACAGTCCTTCCACGGAAGTCCACGGTACCTTTTCTGTCAGTATGCCGACTTGCAACTAAGTTACAATCCACATAGAGTGAAATGGCCTGGGATTGTATACCAAAGCCAAGTTTATGCCACTGACGATCAAACAAAGAACGGAGTTCTTGATTTTTGAAAATGTAGTTCAACACATCTCCCTCGGCAGCTTGGAACATCAATTCCACCACCTTCCTTCCACCATCAACTATTACAGAAACCTGTAAAAATGCAAATTATCTTTAAATGTTTGAAATTCAGTTTTAAAAATTATTAAAGGTACAAATAAAAACTCAAGTTTCATGTTAGTATTAAATTGGGGTACTCAGTAAAATGTTCTAAATGACATTTGTTTCCATCAGATTTCTTAACATAAGAGAACAGTAAACATCCAGCTACAAAAATGATTTAAATATGTGGTATTTGGTGAGTGTAGGATATTCCTTTTGTAAGAGGACATCTAAGAGTGTGTGTGTGTGTGTGTGTGTGTCTGTGTATAAAAAACTCTGTATAAGTAATTCAAGAATTAAATGTCACTAATTTAAAAAGAATAAGAGATGATCACTTCCGTTAGCATGGAAACTGAGATTAACCTCTTTACTCTTTGATGATTTGCATGGTGCAGAAAAAGTACATTTTCACAGAGTGCATATTCTTCCTGTTCAAATCATATTTCCATCATAAAATTATAACCGTAATAACAGATATAAAAGATCAGTAAAATGAAAAACACTTAAAATTTTTTTAAATTAACTTATTTTGGATGCTAATTACTTTACAGTATTGTAGTGGGTTTTGCCATACATTGACGTGAACCAGCCATGGGGGTACTCATGTTCCCCATCCTGAACCCCCCTCCCTCCTCCCTCCCCACCCCATCCCTCTGGGTCATCCCAGTGCAACGGCCCTGAGCACCCTGTATCATGCATCGAACTTGGAGTGGCAATCTATTTCACATATGGTAATAAAACCATTTTGATGGATATGTACGGAAATAAACACAGATAGATGATGCCCATCAATAACTGTGATGTTTCCTTTCTGACCAACCTCCCTCACAAGTGTTCCTAGATCCCTGCTCCCTTCGTGGCACATCTGGGGAGTTGTCTCTTCCACACTCCCACAGTTCTCACCAACTCCAAAATGTCCTTGGTCACCGCTACCCTGCGATCGTGTTCCAGTGTGGCATCCCCAGACCTTAGGCTCCCTGAGAACAGGAATCATGCTTTGCCAATTTCTTATTTTGTCACTAACTAGCATCTAGCATGTGCTCAATTATTTTCTATTGATGGGATCAATATTTATATCTCATTCCTGAATTCATTAGGGATGTCAGATGAAACAATTAACAGCTTTTAAATGTATAATAGGAGATGTCAGAAATGATAGGAGATGAAGTTGTTAGTGAGATGCACTTGGTGTCAATGAAGCAGTTGTAAAGAAAGGACAGTCAGTTTGAGTGTCTTCAGACAAAACAGGAATCCAGAAAAAAACAAAACAAAACAAAACAAAACTCTAATCTTGTCTCACCCACCAGGCTAGCCAATTATGTATCTCAGTGAGACACCACCCATCCGAACTCTTAAGAATACTTGCATTTCCTGTGGATGATTCCTCTAAAAGAATACTCGGATATGAGGTCTGCTCCCAAATTTATTTCCACAGTTTCAAGAGAGAACACTCATCAGCACACTCTCTGGTTCCGCCCTTACCTGTGGCATGTTACGCTGGTTTAAAACCTGCCACAGGAACCACCGTTCCTTCTTTGCGTTCCTTCGCACCCGAAACACGGCAGCTATGGCGAAATCCTCAGGAAGGCCTTTGGGAAATATTTTACTGTGGGAGGAAAACAAAGAACCGTCGTGTGGAAACTGAAGGAGGCAAGGACAGAATATCTTCGTGTGAAGGTTTCTACAACTCAATATCTCAGCTGTATTTTCTCAATGAATTTACAACTCATTACAGTTATCTCCCTAATGAATACGGAAGTAGTCACACCTACTCTTACCTATGGAATTTTTACCCTGTTCTTTCTCTTTTTATAAATTTCCTGATAAAGTGTTGCTAAAGCTTGAGGTATGTAAAAGTGAGCAACTTTCAGACTGTTGTACTGTGGGGTGATATTCCTTTACTCAACAAGATATTCCCATAGAATCTTGGAATTCACTGCAGTCTTGCAAACAATAGACACTTATAAAGAAAATAAATAATACATCCTGGTTTTATTAGTAGAGAGAAGTACAGGGGATTTTAAAGAGCGCTATTAACAATTACATGTATATTATTCCAAAGAACTTTTACCACATTAAACTCTTGCAAAATAAATTCCTAATTCTGATCTCCTAGGTATCAATTTAAGACTGAAACTAAATATCACAAAGGCATTTTAGCTCATTTTTTCATTCTTACAGGAAATAAAAATATGCAAATTCTTCCTAGGTAGCAGAAAGAAGCCTAAAGACAGTCCAGGTATACTTTTGCCTCAATCTTGTTTCAAAATACTGGTCTCACTGGATCCGCAAAGAAACTTTGGGGAAAAAATTCACAGTGAACACATATCATACTTAGATTTTCATTGGAAAACATGGAGAAACACATTCCTTCGTGTTGACTTTTAAATTTATCCACATTGTATATAAAAACTCTGCAAGGCAGGAATCTTGCTTTTCTTTTAAAAAATCATGAGTAGCAGATTCAAATTCTCTTGAGGCTTACACAGCCAGAGGTTGTTTATATAGGTAAAATATCATGTATTGAGATAGTAACTACTAACTGGGACTTTCCTGGTGGCTCAGATGGTAAAGAACATGTCTTCAATGCAGGACACCTAGGTTTGATCCTTGAGTCAGGAAGATCCCCTGGAGAAGGGAATGTCAACCTACTCCAGTATTCTTGCCTGGAGAATTCCATGGACAGAAGATCCTGGTGGGCTACGGTCCATGGGGTTGCAAAGAGTGAGACACTGGGAATATCACACCAAGCTCCACTGAAACTGACAACCAAATTTATGGAGAATTCTGAAACTTTGGTTTTACACTTTGTGTTAAAGACAAACTCACATGTAGTAAGGAAATCAGGAAAAAATATGAAAAAGCTATGCTGGCCTAAAGTTCTTACTTGGTTAAATACACGTACACACATATTATGCTTATATGTATATGTTCATACATGTACACAAGCATACCTCAGGAAATTTCAGGTTTAGTTCCAGATCACTGGAATGAAGTGAATATCACAGTAAAGTGAGTCACACAAATTTTCTGGTTGCCGAGTGTATGTAAAAGTTGTATTTACAAAATACTGTACTCTATCATATCTGGCATTATACCTAAAAATGTACATAAAATGTTTTTGCTAAGAAAAAATGCTAGCTATCATCTGACAACACACATACGTCACAAACCCTCAATATGGAAAAAAGAAAAATCAGCAGTATCTGTGAAAACAGGAAAGTGAAACACAATAAAAGGAGGTTGGTCTGTATATAGACAGATACAAACTCTAGTTTTACCTTCTTCACTAATCTGCTTACTCCCAGCCCGGAGGCTATCTGGCTCTCATGTCTGGCCGGATGATGAATGAGGAAGTAACCCAGAATCTCATTTTCATCACACATGTGTGCACGTGTGCAAGCACACACACACACATACACACACACACCCTTTCCAGCGTCCACAGAGGCTCTCTGATTCCTCCCTGGGTTGAGCCTCTCCTGCTGCCTGGGGAAGCACTCTGGCCTATGTGCCAACAGCGGCCACCTCGCAGCTTCCTCCTCTCTGTGCTTGTGACTCCACTGCTTCCGGTCTTCTGAGAATGGATCATCTCTTTGTTGCTTCATCGCCCATTCTACAGCCATTTTTGTACTTCAGATGTTCAAACTCCATTTATGTCTCCCACCTCTCCCTCACCAATACCCCTTTTATCTTGGTTTACAAATATATGCATATCTTCATCCTCTTCCCTGCTGTAAAACAGACAAAGCTCTCTCCATCCTCACTACAGCATTATATTAATACTACCTGTATATATCCATCAAACCTCTTCAATGAGTACTGGGAACATCTACAGCATCATAGGCCTGTTGTCAGCCGTCCTGCAGTCTGGAAGCATCGCTCTCTGCTCTCATGAGGATGCTCAGCCCACTCCTTCCCGTGATGACCATCACATGATACAGCCTCACCCATTGCTGTTTTTCCAGCCAAATCAAAGAACTCCCTCAGTGGACCAGCGAGTGGCAGTGACCTTCTGAGGTGAGCTCCAGAGGAGCTGGGAGCTGCTGCATCCACCAATGGCAAAGACAGACCAGTCTGTTCATTCAACTGCCATACGACTAAGCAATCCCACTGCTGGGCATACACACTGAGGAAACCAGAACTGAAAGAGACACATGTACCCTAGTGTTCATCATAGCACTGTTTACAATAGCTAGGACATGGAAGCAACCTAGATGTCCATTGGCAGACAAATGGATAAGAAAGCTGTGATACATATACACAATGGAATATTACTCAGCTATTAAGAAGAATGCATGTGAATCAGTTCTAATGAGGTGGATGAAACTGGAGCCAATTATACAGAGTGAAGTAAGTCAGAAAGAGAAACACTGATACAATATATTAACACATATATATGGAATTCATAAAGATGGTAATGATGACACTATATGTGAGACAGCCAAAGAGATATAGATATAAAGAACAGACTTTTGGATTCTGTGGGAGAAGGTGAGGGTGGGATGATTTGAGAGAATAGTATTGAAACATGAAGTAGATCCAATCCAAGTTCAATGCATGAGACAGGGTGTTCAGGGCTGGTGCACTGGGATGACCCTGAGGGATGGGATGGGGAGGGAGGTGGGTGGGGGATTCAGGATGGGGGACATATGTACAACCATGGCTGATTCATGTCAATGCATGGCAAAAACCACAACAATATTGTAAAGCAATTAGCCTCCAATTAAAATAAATTAATTAATTTTAAAAAGAAGTTAATATAAGAACCAGATGCACTTATCTCCAAATGGAATAACTTTGGGATTTGTACTGTTCACAGAACCCATAGCAATTTCTCCTTTGAAATTCTAGAAATATCCCTGCTGTGAAAGCTTGCCAGATTTTTGTTTGTTTCGTTTTTATTTTTTGTCTCTGCTTTTAATTGGGGTGTTGGAAAACAATGAAATAACGAAAAGATAACCCCCTTTTAAACTTTATTACATCCTTCTCACCCAGACATTGGTAAGCTGGTTACTTTGGAGCATGTGGAATATTGAAGCACTATCTGTCACTCCATACTCGCACTAAAAAGATGACCTCCTTCTCTTCAGTTTCCACCATTCCTGTGCCTAAATCTCCTCCAGTGAGAAAACTGACAACCCTGGGCACTCTCTTTGTGCACCTCTGCATCAAGTGCCCAAGTCCCTAGCGCCTCTGAGCCACTTGAGGACCAGCTGTCAGGTGGGATCTGACAAAGATTTTAGGCGGAATCTTGGCCTTGGGAAGGGTTCTTTGGGGAACTCTTGAAGAAGGTGAGTTGAAAATGCTGTGGGCGAGGCCATGGTCACCATGAGGTCAAGCGATCCACCAGATGGCACAGTGGCTGCAGTGAACTGAATCCTGCAGGAAGACGTTCCTGGGTCACAGAAGAGGCTGGAGGGGCCATGGCAGCTGAAGGCCAGGCAGAAGGCCTGGCTGACATACCCTGAGAAGGCCCTTTTATGCTCGATGCTGACCGAGGAGGGAGCCCTGATGGAGGGAGTGGAAGAGCAGGGTCTTTCCCAAGCTGCCCGGCGCAGAGACTGCGTTCAGGGAGGACTGGCCAGATGGAGCTACATACTGTCTGAGGGACAGGGCACATGGTGGTTCTGCGGGATGCCCCGGTGACCCAATCCTGGGACTTGTCTCCTTCCTCCACACTCCAGACCCGGCATGCTTGGGACGTGGGCTCTTGCCCCGGAGGACAGTGACCTGAGCCACTGTCCCCAGAGTCCAGCCCCAGAGAAATGTGTCCCAGGGCGTGGTCCTTGAGCTCCTCCTCCCCACCCAAGCTCCCACATGGCAGGACCACAGCCCCCGCCACTTCCGGCCCCCATGCAGACCCAGGGTGAGTACTCCCCCGGACCACCACTGCTGGGGTCCAGTCAACTCAGAGTTCTGCTCCTCACTCTTCATCCAGGGACACTGTCACCCAGATGGCTAGTGGCAGGGGAGTGGAGCCGCAGGCCATTTCCTGTGACTTCTGATGCAGAGTTCTTTCTGATAGGGAAAGTCATTGGGAGCATGCAATCATTGTGTACATGGCCATGTGCTGGTGGTTCTGTGCTGGTGCTGCCCAGGTAGCCTTGTGACATCTAACTAATGGTGCCAGTCTCCTTAGCCACATAGTGACCGATGGGTGTCAGAGTGCAGCTGGGATCTTCAGCTCCCTGCACATCACCTATTCCAACACAGACTGCAGGGCTGCCTCTAGTGAGCAGCCAGTACGATTGCTAGAGACTGCAAGACAGTGGGAAGAATAAAAGGGGCACTCTATAGGGTCAGCTCTGGTCAGCACGGCTGCCCAACTGAAAAATCTCATCCAGAGAGAGGAGGACAGAAGGAGAGACCTGGCATCATGTTTAAGAACCCAAAATGTTGACTTCAAGTGTCTGTTTCTGTTACTAGCTTCTGATCAGCACAATGGCAGATGTCTCTGTGCTGATCTGTCTTTAATGTCCTTTGAGTAAAACTAATAAAATCAGTCAAGAACCAACCCCCCTTGCCCCCAGCCTATGAAATAAATCATTCCCAATCACCTAACCCACTGGTCTCTTCTCAATCCTCACTACCCTCCGTCCTTCTGGAGCGTTAAACACTGAAGACATCCTTCCCTCGCTGATATAAACCAAGAGTCACAACCACATGGCTTTAGGGCCCAGCCAGGAAACTAGAATGTAAGCTTCCTGAGGTTCTTTGTCTATCTTATTCACCAGCATCTAGAGTAGTAGGCAAGGTAGGCACTCAATAAATATTATTAAAGGAGTCAGTTTATGAACGCAATTCAGATTTAAATACCTGAAAACAAAAACAAAAAGAAAAACAACACATGGCCCCGTCTAAGTCTAGCTTTAGATTTTCTAGCATGAATAAAAGTGTGCATATAAGAATTTTTCACGTTCTTCATAAGAATTCTATAGGAAAGGCAAATAGAGCAAGTGAGTTGCTAACAGTATTGGTAGCTGTCCTCATGTAGAGGACACACATGTAAGCTAACGGGAATGTAGAGCCCAGCCCATCCACAGGACAGCTGCTGATTAGCTTCAGCTAGCTCTTACCATATAGGGAAGCAGGTCCAGTATTGCCAGTTCAGCCCACTTTTTTAAGACAAGCAAAAACCCAGATTTTTTTTTCTGAAAAGCTTAGAGTTTTAATTTTGCAACTATTTTGGATTTTTCATAAACACTGTCCAGACCAACATTGTGCAAAACCAAGTCAACGACTGCTAGTTAGCAAAGTTTGGATATGCACAAATGTTTCTTGAATGCCCACAGAGGTTCATAAAGATGGTAAAAGAGAATTTCATGCCCAAATTGGTTTTTCAAATCAGCAGAGGAAAAACATTCACAGAAAATAAAAGGAAATGATATAAATTGGGAGACAGTAGGTAAATACAGTGCCTGGGCAAAATTAGAACTCAAAGTTATGAATGGAACAAGTATTATTGGAATGGGATTGCTTTTAAAATCCTATAACAGTGGGAAGGATTCAGTCCTTTTAAATCATTGAGCCTTGCTTTTTATAACATAATATATGGCTTACTATGGAGAAAGTGTAGTTGAGAAAAATGTGTATTGTTCTGTTGTTGGGTGGAATGTTCTACAGTCTGTTACGTCTAATTGGCTTGTAGATTTGCTCAAGGCTTCTATTTCCTTACTAATCTCTGGTCTAATGTTCTATTGATTTTTAAAATGGGGTATTGAAGTCTCCAACTATTACTGTTGAATTGTTTATTTCTCCCTTCAGTTCTGTGAGTTGACTTGGTGTATGGTATAAGTTATATGGTTGATGTACCGTATATGTTACAGGTGTGCAATATAGGAATTCTCAAATTTAAAGGTTATAATCTTATTATGGTTACTATTATAAAATATTGGTTATATTCTCTGTGTTGTACTTATTCTTATATAACAGCTTATTTTTTCCATTGCCATCTTTATTTTTTATTTTATTGACTTATTCTTGATTTACAATATGGTGTTCATTTCTTCTGCACAGCAAAGTGACTTACATATGTGTGTGTGTGTGTGTTATACAATATGTATATGTATTATACATATATTTACTCTTTTTCATATTCTTTTCTGTTATGGTTTGTCATGAGATACTGAATAGAGTTTCCTGTGGTATGCATTAGAACCTTGTTGTTTATATATCCTATATATAATAGGTTGCATCTGCTGGTCCAAAACTCCCAACCTTTCCCTCCCCTACCACTCATCTGCCTTGGCACTACAAGTCTGTTCTCTGTATCTATGCATATGGTTTTACTTCATAGATATACTTATTTGTGTCATATTTTAGATTCTACAGGTAAGTGACATCATAATGTATTTGTGGTTCTCTTTCTGACTTACTACACTTCAGTTTGGTTTAGTTCAGTCACTCAGTTATGTCTGACTCTTTGCAACACCATGGACTTCAGCATACCATACTTCTCTGTCCATTACCAACTTCCAGAGCTTGCTCAGACTCGTGTCCCTTGAGTCAAATAATGCCATCTAACCACCTCATCCTCTATCATCCCCTTCTCCTCCTGCCTTCAATGTTTCCCAGCATCAGGGTCTTTTCCAATGAGTCAGTTCTTCGCATCAGGTAGCCAAAGAGTTGAAGCTTCAGCTTCAGCATCAGTCCTTTCAATGAACACCCAGGACCGATTTCCTTTAGGATTGACTGGTTTGATCTTCTTGCAGAAAAGAGACTCTCAAGAGTCTTCTCCAACACCATAGTTCAAAAGCATCAGATTTTCGATGGCCAACCTTCTTTACACTCCAACTCTCACATCCATATATGACTACTGGAAAAACCATAGCTTTGACTAGATGGACTTTTGTTAGTAAAGTAATGTCTCTGCTTTTTAATATACTATCTAGGTTGGTCATAGCTTTTCTTCCAAGGAGCAAGTGTATTTTAATTTCATGGCAGCAGTCATCTGTAGTGAATTCTGAAGCCCAAGAAAATTAAGTCTGTCACTGTTTCTATTGTTCCCCATCTATTTCCCATGAGGTGATGGGACCAGATGCCATTATCCTCATTTTTTGAATGAGTTTTAAGCCAGCTTTTCCACTTTCCTCTTTCACTTTCATCAAGAGGCCCTTTAGTTTCTCTTAGCTTTCTGCCATAAGGGTAGTGTCATCTGCATATCTGAGGTTATTGGTATTTTTCTCGACAATCTGATTCCAGCTTGTGCTTCATCCAGCCCAGCATTTCACATGATGTACTCTTCATATAAGTTGAATAAGCAGGGTAACATGATACAGCCTTGATGTATTTCTTTCCCAACTTGGAACCAGTCCTGTTCCATGTCTGGTTCAAACTGTAGCTTCAGATGTGTATAAGAGACAGATGCCCCGGTGACCCAATCCTGGGACTTGTCTCCTTCCTCCACACTCCAGACCCGGCATGCTTGGGACGTGGGCTCTTGCCCCGGAGGACAGTGACCTGAGCCACTGTCCCCAGAGTCCAGCCCCAGAGAAATGTGTCCCAGGGCGTGGTCCTTGAGCTCCTCCTCCCCACCCAAGCTCCCACATGGCAGGACCACAGCCCCCGCCACTTCCGGCCCCCATGCAGACCCAGGGTGAGTACTCCCCCGGACCACCACTGCTGGGGTCCAGTCAACTCAGAGTTCTGCTCCTCACTCTTCATCCAGGGACACTGTCACCCAGATGGCTAGTGGCAGGGGAGTGGAGCCGCAGGCCATTTCCTGTGACTTCTGATGCAGAGTTCTTTCTGATAGGGAAAGTCATTGGGAGCATGCAATCATTGTGTACATGGCCATGTGCTGGTGGTTCTGTGCTGGTGCTGCCCAGGTAGCCTTGTGCACATCTAACTAATGGTGCCAGTCTCCTTAGCCACATAGTGACCGATGGGTGTCAGAGTGCAGCTGGGATCTTCAGCTCCCTGCACATCACCTATTCCAACACAGACTGCAGGGCTGCCTCTAGTGAGCAGCCAGTACGATTGCTAGAGACTGCAAGACAGTGGGAAGAATAAAAGGGGCACTCTATAGGGTCAGCTCTGGTCAGCACGGCTGCCCAACTGAAAAATCTCATCCAGAGAGAGGAGGACAGAAGGAGAGACCTGGCATCATGTTTAAGAACCCAAAAGGTTGACTTCAAGTGTCTGTTTCTGTTACTAGCTTCTGATCAGCACAATGGCAGATGTCTCTGTGCTGATCTGTCTTTAATGTCCTTTGAGTAAAACTAATAAAATCAGTCAAGAACCAACCCCCCTTGCCCCCAGCCTATGAAATAAATCATTCCCAATCACCTAACCCACTGGTCTCTTCTCAATCCTCACTACCCTCCGTCCTTCTGGAGCGTTAAACACTGAAGACATCCTTCCCTCGCTGATATAAACCAAGAGTCACAACCACATGGCTTTAGGGCCCAGCCAGGAAACTAGAATGTAAGCTTCCTGAGGTTCTTTGTCTATCTTATTCACCAGCATCTAGAGTAGTAGGCAAGGTAGGCACTCAATAAATATTATTAAAGGAGTCAGTTTATGAACGCAATTCAGATTTAAATACCTGAAAACAAAAACAAAAAGAAAAACAACACATGGCCCCGTCTAAGTCTAGCTTTAGATTTTCTAGCATGAATAAAAGTGTGCATATAAGAATTTTTCACGTTCTTCATAAGAATTCTATAGGAAAGGCAAATAGAGCAAGTGAGTTGCTAACAGTATTGGTAGCTGTCCTCATGTAGAGGACACACATGTAAGCTAACGGGAATGTAGAGCCCAGCCCATCCACAGGACAGCTGCTGATTAGCTTCAGCTAGCTCTTACCATATAGGGAAGCAGGTCCAGTATTGCCAGTTCAGCCCACTTTTTTAAGACAAGCCAAAAACCCAGATTTTTTTTTCTGAAAAGCTTAGAGTTTTAATTTTGCAACTATTTTGGATTTTTCATAAACACTGTCCAGACCAACATTGTGCAAAACCAAGTCAACGACTGCTAGTTAGCAAAGTTTGGATATGCACAAATGTTTCTTGAATGCCCACAGAGGTTCATAAAGATGGTAAAAGAGAATTTCATGCCCAAATTGGTTTTTCAAATCAGCAGAGGAAAAACATTCACAGAAAATAAAAGGAAATGATATAAATTGGGAGACAGTAGGTAAATACAGTGCCTGGGCAAAATTAGAACTCAAAGTTATGAATGGAACAAGTATTATTGGAATGGGATTGCTTTTAAAATCCTATAACAGTGGGAAGGATTCAGTCCTTTTAAATCATTGAGCCTTGCTTTTTATAACATAATATATGGCTTACTATGGAGAAAGTGTAGTTGAGAAAAATGTGTATTGTTCTGTTGTTGGGTGGAATGTTCTACAGTCTGTTACGTCTAATTGGCTTGTAGATTTGCTCAAGGCTTCTATTTCCTTACTAATCTCTGGTCTAATGTTCTATTGATTTTTAAAATGGGGTATTGAAGTCTCCAACTATTACTGTTGAATTGTTTATTTCTCC
>SJYC01022294.1:0-42092 GCA_006408675.1 Madoqua kirkii | reverse complement strand
TCCTCTTTCACTTTCATCAAGAGGCCCTTTAGTTTCTCTTAGCTTTCTGCCATAAGGGTAGTGTCATCTGCATATCTGAGGTTATTGGTATTTTTCTCGACAATCTGATTCCAGCTTGTGCTTCATCCAGCCCAGCATTTCACATGATGTACTCTTCATATAAGTTGAATAAGCAGGGTAACATGATACAGCCTTGATGTATTTCTTTCCCAACTTGGAACCAGTCCTGTTCCATGTCTGGTTCAAACTGTAGCTTCTTTACCTACATACAGAATTCTCTTTAAGAATGTTCCACAAGTTTGTTGTGATCCACAAAGTCAAAGGATTTTAATGTAGTCAATGAAGCAGAAGTAGATGCTTTTTTTTGGAATGCTCTTGCTTTTTCTATGATCCAGCAGATGTTGAAAATTTGATCTCGAGTTCTTCTACCTTTTCTAAATCTAGCTGGAACATTCGTAACTTCTCAGTTCATGTACTGCTGAAGCCTAGCTTGAACAATTTTGAGCACTACTTTGCTAGCATGTGAGATGAGTGCAATTATGTGGTAGTTAAAATATCTTTGGCATTATCTTTCTTTGGGATTGAAAACTGACCTTTTCCAGTCCCGTGGCCACAGATGAGTTTTCCAAATTTGCTGCCATATTGACTGCAGCACTTTCACAGCATCATCTTTTAGGATTTGAAAGAGCTCAACTGGAATTCCATCAACTCCATTAGCTTTGTTTGCAGTAATGCTTCCTAAGGCCCACTTGACTTCACACTCCAGGATATCTGGCTCTAGGTGAGTAACCACACCTCTGTCATTATCTGGGTCATGAAGATCTTTTTGTATAGTTCTTCTATGTATTCTTAACAACTTTTCTTAATATCTTTTGCTTCTGTTAGGTCCATACCATTTCTGTCCTTTATCGTGCCCATCTTTGCATGAAATATTCCCTTGGTATATCTAATTTTTTTGAAGAGATTCCCTAGTCTTTCCCTTTCTATCATTTTCTCCTATTTCCTTGCACTGATCATTTAGGAAGGCCTTAAAAAAATATTTTTTTCTAATCTCTCCTAAATAGTGTTCAGAACTCTGCATTCATATCTTTCCTTTCCTCCTTTGCCTTTTGCTTCTCTTCTTTTCTCAGCACTTTGTAAGCCCTCCTCTGACAACCATTTTGCCTTTTTGCACTTCTTTTTCATGGGGATGGTTTTGATCACTGCCTCCTATACAATGTTATGAACCTCCATCCATAGTTCTTCAGGCACTCTATCAGTCTATCAGTTCTTATCCCTTGAATCTATTTCTCACTTCCACTATATAATCATAAGGAATTTGATTTTGGCCATACGTGAATGACCTAGTGGTTTTCTCCACTTTGTTCAATTTGAGTCTGAATTTGGCAATAAGGAATTCATGATCCAAGCCACAGTCAGCTGTTGGTCATGTTTTTGCTGACTGTGTAGAGCTTTTCCATCTTTGGCTGCAAAGAATATAATTAATCTGATTTCAGTATTGACCACCTGGTGATGTCCATGTGTAGAGTTGTCTCTTGTGTTGTTGGAAGAGGGTGTTTGCTATGACTAGTGTGTTCTCTTGTCAAAACTCTGTTAGCCTTTGCTTTGCTTCATTTTGCGCTCCAAGGCCAAACTTGCCTGTTAATCCAAGTATCTCTTAACCTCCTACTTTTGCATTCCAGTCCCTGATGATGAGAAGGACATCATTTTTGGTGTTATTTCTAGAAGGTCTTGTAGGTCTTCATAGAACCATTCAACTTCAGCTTCTTCAACATTAGTAGTTGGGGCATGGGCTTGGATTACTGTGATACTGAGTGGTTTGCCTTGAAAATGAACAAAGATCATCCTGTTGTTTTTGAGATTGCACCGGGTACTGCATTTTGGACTCTTTTGTTGACTTTGAGGGTCACTCCATTTCTCGTTAGGGATTCTTGCCCCCAGTAGTAGATACAATGGTCATCTGAATTAAATTTGCCCATTCTCATCCATTTTAGTTCGCCAATTCCTAAAATGTTGATGTTCACTCTTGCCATCTCCTGTTTGACCACTTCCAATTTACCTTGACTCATGGACCTAACATTCCAAGGTCCTATGCAGTATTGTTTTTACAGCATTGGACTTTACCCTATCACCAGTCACATCTACAACTGGGTGCTGTTTTCATTTTGACTCAGTCTTTTCATTCTTTCTGGAAGTATTTCTCCACTGTAGCTTATTGGGCAACGTGAGGAGTTCATCTTTCTGTGTCCTATCTTTTTGCCTTTTCATACTGTTTATGAGTTCTCAAGGCAAGAGTACTGAAATGGTTTGCAATTCCCTTTTCTAGTGGATCACATTTTGCCAGAAATCTCCACCATGACTCATTCGTCCTGGGTGGCCTTACATGGCATGGCTCATAGTTTCATTGAGTTAGACAAGACTGTGATCCATGTGATCAGCTTGATTAATTTTCTGTAACTGTGGTTTCCATTCTGTCCACCCTCTGATGGATAAGGGTAAGATGCTTGTGGAAGCTTCCTGATGGGAGGAACTGGCTGTGGGGAAATCTGGGTCTTGCTCTGATGGGTGGGTCCATGCTCAGTAAATCTTTAATCCAATTTTCTATTGATGAGTGGGGCTATGTTCCCTCCCTGTATGGCTTGAGGCCAAACTATGGTGGGGGTAATGGAGTCAAAAGGACATATGGAGTCATAATTCCTTCCAAAGAATTTATGCCAGGACAGTTGTATTAAATACCCTGACCACACAGCAGACCACTGTTGACCCACATCTCTGCCAGAGACTCCTGGGCACTCACAGGCAAGTCTGGCTCAGTTTCTTGAGGGATCACTGCTCCTTTCTCCTGGGTCCTGGTGTGCACAAGGTTTTGTCTGTGCCCTCCAAGAGTCTGTTTCACTAGTCCTATACAAGTTCTGTAATCAAACTGCACTGGCTTTCAAGTCAAATTCCCTGAGGGTTCTCTGTCCCTTTGCAGGATCCCCAGGTTGTGAAATCTGTTGTAGGCCCTATAACTTTTGCAACAGTGTGAGAACTTCTTTGATATAATTGTTTTCCAGTTTGTGGGTTGTGGCTCAGTGGCTCTATGGTGGGGCTCACCCACTGCCCCTCCCAAGTCTGCTTCAATGAGAGCTCCTGTCCTCCCAGCAGACCACTAATCTGTTCCTGATCAGTTCCTCTGAACTGTTCCTCTGCAGGAGACACTCAAACACTCAAAGGTAGGTCTGGCTCAGTCTCCTGTGGTGTCCCTAGTTCCTGGTGCACACAAGGTTTTGTTTGAAACCTCCAAGAGTCTCTGGTGGGTATAGAGTTTGATTCCAAATGTGATTTTGCCCCTCCTAGGAAAAGGAGTGCGTCAAGGCTGTATATTGGCACCCTGCTTATTTAACTTCTATGCAGAGTACATCATGAGAAATACTGGACTGGAAGAAACATAAGCTGGAATCAAGATTGCCAGGAGAAATATCAATAACCTCAGATATGCAGATGACACGACCCTTATGGCAGAAAGTGAAGAAGAACTAAAGGGCCTCTTGATGCAAGTGAAAGAGGAGAGTGAAAATGTTGGCTTAAAGCTCAACAGTCAGAAAATGAAGATCATGGCATCCGGTCCCATCACTTCATGGCAAATAGATGGGGAAACAGTAGAAACAGTGTCAGACTTTATTTTTTTAGGCTCCAAAATCACTGCAGATGGTCACTGCAGTCATGAAATTAAAAGACGCTTACTCCTTGGAAGAAAAGTTATGACCAACCTAGACAGCATATTCAAAAGCAGAGACATTACCTTGCCGACAAAGGTCCATCTAGTCAAGACTATAGTTTTTCCAGGAGTCATGTATGGATGTGAGAGTTGGACTATGAAGAAGGCTGAGTGCCGAGGAACTGATGCTTTTGAGCTGTGGTGTTGGAGAAGACTCTTGAGAGTCCCTTGGATGCAAGGAGACCCAACCAGTCCATTCTGAAGGAGATCAGCCCTGGAATTTCTTTGGAAGGACTGATACTAAAGCTGAAACTTCAGTACTTTGGCCACCTCATGTGAAGAGCTGACTCAATGGAAAAGACATGCTAGGAGGGATTGGGGGCAGGAGGAGAAGGGGGCGACAGAGGATGAGATGGGTGGATGGCATCACTGACTCGATAGGTGTGAATCTGAGTGAACTCCAGGAGTTGGTGATGGACAAGGAGGCCTGGTGTGCTGCAATTTATGGGGTCATAAAGAGTCGGACACGGCTGAGCAACTGAACTGAACTGAACTGAAAAAGTGGATGATGATACAACAGTAATAATAGCTTGCCTTATAGAGCTGATTTAAAATAAAATTAAAAGACGCTTACTCCTTGGAAGAAATGTTATGACCAACCTAGATAGCATATTCAAAAGCAGAGACATTACTTTGCCAACAAAGTCCGTCTAGTCAAGGCTATGGTTTTTCCTGTGGTCATGTATGGATATGAGAGTTGGACTGTGAAGAAGGCTGAACACCGAAGAATTGATGCTTTTGAACCGTGATGTTGGAGAAGACTCTTGAGAGTCCCTTGGACTGCAAAGATATCCAACCAGTTCATTCTGAAGGAGATCAACGCTGGGATTCCTTTGGGAAGAATGATGCTAAAGCTGAAACTCCAGTACTTGGGCCACATCACGCAAAGAGTTGACTCATCGGAAAAGACTTTGATGCTGGGAGGGATTGGGGGCAGGAGGAGAAGGGGATGACAGAGGGTGAGATGGTTGGATGGCATCACTGACTCAATGCGTTTATGTGAACTCTGGGAGTTGGTGTTGGACAAGGAGGTCTAGTGTGCTGCGATTCATGGGGTTGCAAAGAGTCAGACACGATGGAGTGACTGAAGTGAACTGATGGCTGAGAAGTATTCCATTGTGTGTGTGTGTGTGTGTGTGTGTGTGTGTGTGACCTTATGGCAGAAAGTGAAGAAGAACTAAAGGGCCTCTTGATGCAAGTGAAAGAGGAGAGTGAAAATGTTGGCTTAAAGCTCAACAGTCAGAAAATGAAGATCATGGCATCCGGTCCCATCACTTCATGGCAAATAGATGGGGAAACAGTAGAAACAGTGTCAGACTTTATTTTTTTAGGCTCCAAAATCACTGCAGATGGTCACTGCAGTCATGAAATTAAAAGACGCTTACTCCTTGGAAGAAAAGTTATGACCAACCTAGACAGCATATTCAAAAGCAGAGACATTACCTTGCCGACAAAGGTCCATCTAGTCAAGACTATAGTTTTTCCAGGAGTCATGTATGGATGTGAGAGTTGGACTATGAAGAAGGCTGAGTGCCGAGGAACTGATGCTTTTGAGCTGTGGTGTTGGAGAAGACTCTTGAGAGTCCCTTGGATGCAAGGAGACCCAACCAGTCCATTCTGAAGGAGATCAGCCCTGGAATTTCTTTGGAAGGACTGATACTAAAGCTGAAACTTCAGTACTTTGGCCACCTCATGTGAAGAGCTGACTCAATGGAAAAGACATGCTAGGAGGGATTGGGGGCAGGAGGAGAAGGGGGCGACAGAGGATGAGATGGGTGGATGGCATCACTGACTCGATAGGTGTGAATCTGAGTGAACTCCAGGAGTTGGTGATGGACAAGGAGGCCTGGTGTGCTGCAATTTATGGGGTCATAAAGAGTCGGACACGGCTGAGCAACTGAACTGAACTGAACTGAAAAAGTGGATGATGATACAACAGTAATAATAGCTTGCCTTATAGAGCTGATTTAAAATAAAATTAAAAGACGCTTACTCCTTGGAAGAAATGTTATGACCAACCTAGATAGCATATTCAAAAGCAGAGACATTACTTTGCCAACAAAGTCCGTCTAGTCAAGGCTATGGTTTTTCCTGTGGTCATGTATGGATATGAGAGTTGGACTGTGAAGAAGGCTGAACACCGAAGAATTGATGCTTTTGAACCGTGATGTTGGAGAAGACTCTTGAGAGTCCCTTGGACTGCAAAGATATCCAACCAGTTCATTCTGAAGGAGATCAACGCTGGGATTCCTTTGGGAAGAATGATGCTAAAGCTGAAACTCCAGTACTTGGGCCACATCACGCAAAGAGTTGACTCATCGGAAAAGACTTTGATGCTGGGAGGGATTGGGGGCAGGAGGAGAAGGGGATGACAGAGGGTGAGATGGTTGGATGGCATCACTGACTCAATGCGTTTATGTGAACTCTGGGAGTTGGTGTTGGACAAGGAGGTCTAGTGTGCTGCGATTCATGGGGTTGCAAAGAGTCAGACACGATGGAGTGACTGAAGTGAACTGATGGCTGAGAAGTATTCCATTGTGTGTGTGTGTGTGTGTGTGTGTGTGTGTGTGTGTGAATGGATAATGAAGATACATCTTCATTATCCATTCACCTGTATTTGGACACATAGGTTGTTTCCACGTCTTGGCTAATGTAATTAATGATGCTTTGAACATAGGAGTGCATGTACTTTTGAATTATAGATTTGTATGTATGTCCAGGTGTGGCATTGTGGGATCCTATGGCAACTCTATTTTAGTTTTTTGAGGAACCTCCATACTGTTTTCCATAGTGACTGCACCAATTTACATTCTCACCACAGCCCCTCCAGAACTTGTTGTTTGTAGACTTTTCGTGATGGCCATTCTGAGCAGTGTTGGGTGACACTTTATTGTAGGTTTGATTTGCATTTCTCTAATAATTAGCATGTTGAGCATTTTTCTTGTGTCTGTTGGCCACCTGTATGTTCTTGGAGTAATATCTATTCAGGTCTTCTGCTCATTTTTTTATTGGGTCTGCTTTTTGTTGTTGAGTTGTATGGGTTGTTTATTATACTGTAAATTCATCACTTGTTGGTCACATCATTAGCAAATATTTTCTGTGAGTCTGCAAGTTTTCTTTTTGACTTTGCCTGTGGTTTCCTTTTGGGTTTTCCTTTGCTGTGTAAAAGTTTATAAATTTTATTATATCTCATTTGTTTATTTTTGCTTTTATTTCCATTGCCTTGGGAGACTGAACTAGGAAAACACTGGTACAATTTATGAGTTTTATGATGTCTTGTCTTATATGTAGGTCTTTGATCCACTTTGAGCTTGTTTTTGTGAATGGTGTGAGGGGGTGTTCTAACATCATTGATTTGCATGTGGCTGTCCAGCTTTCCCAAAACCACTTGCTGGAGAGACTGTCTATTCACCATTGTATATTCTTGCCTCTTTTGTTGAAGATCAATTGACTCTAAGTGTATGGGTTTATTTCTTTGCTCTCTGTTCTGTTCCACTGATAGATACGTTTGTTTCTGTGTCAATACCATACTATTTGATTACCATCACCTTATAGTATAGTCTGAAGTCTGTGCGAGTTATGCATCTTGCTTTGTTCTTTTTCCTCAGGATTATTTTGGTAATTCTGGTCTTTTATGATTCCATGTAAATTTTATGATTACTTGATCTATTTCTGTGAAAACATCATGTGTAATTTAATAGAGATCACATTAAATCTGTAGATTGCTTTGTGTAATATGGCCATTTAAGCAATATTAATTCTTCCAATCTAAAAGCATGGGATATCTTTTCATTTCTTTAAATCATCTTTAATTTCCTTTACTAATGTTTTGTAGTTCTCAGCATATAAGTTCTTCACCTCCTTGGTGAGGTTTATTCCTAAGTATTTTTTTTTGGAGGGGGGGGTGTTATTTAAAAGGCATTATTTTTTTACATTCCCTTTCTGATATTTCATTGTCAGTGTAAAGAAATGCAACCAAATCCTGTTAATCCTGTTAATCTTGTATCTTGCTACCTTGCTAAATTCATTTTATCAGTTCTAATAGCTTTTATTTGGAATCTTTAAGGGTTTTATATATTTTATCCTGTCAACTGTATATAATGACAATTTTACCTCTTCCCTACGAATTTCAATACCTTTTCTTTTTCTTGTCTGATTGCTGTGGTTAAGAATTCCAATACTATGTTGAAGAGATGCCATGAGAGTAGGCATCCTGGTCTTCTTTCAGATTTTAGCAGGGAGGCATTCATATTCTCACCATTGGGTAATATATTGACCATGGGTTTGTCATAAATAATTTTCATTATGTTGAAATACATTACTTCTATACCCACTTTCATAAGTGTATTATCATGAATGGGTGTTGGATTTTATTGAATGCTTCTTCTGCATCTTGATTATGTGGTTTTTGTCCTTTCTCTTCTTGATTGGTGTATCACATTGGTTGATTTGCATGTATTGAACCATCTTTGTGACTCAGATGAATCCAAGTTGGCCTTGGTATATGACTTTGTTGGATTCAGTTTGCTAATATTTTCTTAACAATTTTTGCATCTATATTCATCAAAGACGTTAGTCTCTAATTTTCTTTTTCTTTCTTTCTTTTTTTTTTTTAGTAGTGTCTTTATCTGCTTTTGGTATCAGGCTGATGGTGACTTCATAGAATGTCTTTGGGAGTGTTCCTTCCTCTTCAGTTTTTTTGGAGCATTTTGAGAAGAATCAGTATAAGCTATTGTTTGTATATTTAGTAGAATTCCACAGTGACATCATCTGGTCCTGGACTTTTGTTGTCAGGAGCCTTTTTAAAATTTATTTTTAATTGAAGAATAATTTCTTTACAATATTGGGTTGGTTTCTTCCATACATCAACATGACTCAGCCATAGGTATACATATGTCTCCTCCCTCTTGAACCTTCCTCTCCTCTCCCAACCTACCCCATCTCTCTAGGTTGTCACAGAGCCCAGTTTGAGTTCCCTGAGTCATACAGCAAATTCTTACTGGCTTTCTATTTGACATATGGTAGTGTATATATTTCCATCCTTATTACAGTTACTATTCTATTTCTGTTGATTTGTTTGTTCAAATTATCCATTTGTCATTGATTCAGCTTTGGTGGCCGCTGTGTTTTTAGAAAGTTGCCCATTTCTTCTGGGTTGTCGAATCTTTTGGCATATAATTGTTCATAGTATTCTCTTAAGGTATTTTTAGTATTTCTGAAGTATCAGTTGTGATTTATCCGCTTTCATTTCTTATTTGGGTCTTCTCTCTTTTCTTCTTGGTGATAATGGCCAGAGGTTTGTCAAAGTTATTTGCCCTCTCAAAGAACCAGTTCTTGGTTTTATCAACTTTCTATTTTTTAAATCTCTACTTTAATTCCTCTCTGATCTTTATTATCTCCTTCTTTCTGCAGATGTTAGTTTTGTTTGTTCTTCTTTTTCTAACTCTTTTAAGTGGCAGATTAGGTTGTTTGAGATTTTTCTTGTTTCCTAAAGAAGAGCTGTATCCTTATGAGGTTCCCTCTAGAACTGCTTTTACTTCATCCCATAGAATTTGTATGGTTGTGTTTTCAATGTCATTTGCCTCAAGGTATTTTTTAATTTCTTTTCTGATCTTTATCATTGACTCATTGGTTTTTTAATAACCTGTGGTTTAATCTAAAATTTAATTGGGGTTTAATCTACAATTTAATTTTTTTGTTCATTTATTTTTCCATGATTGATTTTTAGTTTCATATAATTGTGATCAAAAAAGATACCTGAAATAATTTCTATACTCTTAAATCTATTCAGGCTTGTTTGTGCCTCAGTATGTGGTTAATCCTAGAGAATCTTTCATGTGGATTTGAAAAGAATGTGCATTCTGCATTTTTCAGATGTAATATATTTTGTCTATATGAGTATTGTGACCCCTATTTCTTGTTATTCTTGTTTGCATGAAATATCTTTTTCCCTCCCCTCACTTTTAATCTATGTGTGTCCTTTTCCATAAAGTGTGTCTCTTGTAGGCAGCATGTTGTATGCTCTTTTTCTTTTCTTTTTTTTAAATTTGATTTGCCACTCCATGTCTTTTTTTTATTTTTATTTTTTTTAATACTTTATTCTATGTTACAATACTGTAATGGTTTTGCCATACATTGACATAAATCAGCCACAGGTGTACACGATCTCGCAGTGCCAAAGCCCCCTCCCATCTCCTACCCCATATCATCTCTCTGGATCATCCTGTGCACCAGCCCCAAGCATCCTGTATCCTGTATTGAACATAGACTTTTGAATGGAGTATTTAGTCCATTGACATTTAAGGTAATTATTGATAGTGGCTCAGCAGTAAAGAACTGCCTGTAAGGCAAGAAATGAAAGTTTGATCCCTGAATCAGGAAATTCTCCTGGAGAAGGAAATGGCAACCAACTCTAGTATTCTTGCCTGAGAGGATCCTGTGGACAGAGGTGCTTGGTGGACTACAATCCATGGGGGTCACAAAAGAGTCAGACATGACTTAGTGACTAAATAACAACAGTGTATTTATTGTCATTTTAAACCTTGTTTTCCCATTGACTTTATTTTTTTTTCTTTTTCCTTTTGTGATTTGATGATTTTCCTTTTGTATTATGCTTTGTTCTCTTCTTTTTGTCTTTTGTGAATCTATTGTATTTTTTTTCATTTGTGGCTATCCTGTTTTAGATTGGTAGTCATATAGGCCCAAACATGTTATGGAAAAAAATATCTAACTTTTCTTCCTCTCCTCCCACACATTTTATGATGTTGAAGTCCTCTTTTGCATCCTCATGTTCATCTTTTTACTGTTCACTCTTGTTATCATCACTTTCCCAGAATTTTTTTGGTTTTGTTTGTTGTTTTTTAAATCTGTATACTGCCTTAAGTGATTTAGTTCACAGTTGCAATTTTCTCTTCCCTATGTATTCTTACTTCTTTTCTACTTATAGAAGACTCTTTTCAATATTTCCTTTAGGGTAGATTTAGTATTGCTGTATTCTTTTAGTTTTTGTTTGTCTGAGAAATTCTTTTTTTCTCCTTCTATTCTAAATGTTAATCTTGCTTGGTAGAGTACCCTAGATGGCACATTTTTCCCTTTCAGGACTTTGACTATATCTTGTCATTTCCTTCTGGTCTGCAGCATTTCTGTAGAGAAATCAGTTGACAGTCTTATTTGTGGGGGGGGGGGTCCCTTATAATTGACTCTTGGTTTTTCCTCTTGCTGATTTTAGAATCCTCTCTTTAACTTTTGCCATTTTTATTGTAATACATCTTGATGTAGGTCTGTTCGGATTTATGTTGTTCAAGACCCGCTATGCTTCTTGTTTCTGGATATCTGTTTCCTTCTTTAGGTCTGGGAAGTTTTCAACCATAATTTTTTCAAATACATTTTCAAGTTCCTTTTTTATTTACTCTTTTTCTGGGATCCTTATTTTGTATAATTGGCATGCTCTGTATTATCCCATGTCTCTGATATTGCTTTTAATTTGTTTGTTTTGTTTTCTATCTGCTGTTCTAATTGGCTGATTTCCATTTTTATGTCTTCTTAATCTAGAAGATTATTCTAGATCACTTTTCATCCTTCTGCATTATTTGCTATATCATTCATTGTCTTTAGTTCAGTTTTTGTCTCTTCAAATGAATTCTGTAATTTTTCTGGGCTTCTCCCTATACTTTCACTTTTTATAGTCATCTGCACTTCTATAGATAACCTTTCTTAATTCTTTCAGCATTTTCAATATCTCCATTTTTAACTCAGTGATTATTAGACTGAAGAGGTATGTTTCATTGTTCTTGATCTTTTAATTGGGAGTGGTTCCTCTGCTTCTTCATTTAACTTATATTTCTCTTATCTATTAACTTAGGAAAAATGTTATCTATTGTAATCTTGGAAGGATTAATTTTGTAATCTTTTTTACATGGGAACACCCCTGTGTAGCCTGCCTGAGTTGAATATTTTTTGATGTGAGAGCTGTTTTTAGTATGGATGCCTGATACCTCTTTCCTCAGTGTATGCTGACCATTCTGTCCTTATGTGACTGATGCTGTGGTGAGCAGAGTCTGCCCCGGATATTGAGCAGGACCTCCTTTTTGCTCTGTGGTTATCACTGCCCCGTCAGGAGCAGGGTCTGCCCCTTGGTTGCTGGACTGGAAGCTCCCAGATCCATTTCTGGGCTACATTTCTGATGTGCAGTACTGGGTATGCATGACTGGGGTGCTCCCACATGAGAGGAGCCACTAAGTATACCTCTGCTAGAGCACTGAGTGTGCTCTGCTGTGTCAGCTTTCAACCTGTTTGTGGGCTAACTTATTTTTTGTATAGTAGTTTGTACCTCTTAACCCCCCTACCCCAGAGTTGCTCTTTCCCCTCCCCTCTTCCACAGGTAGCCACTAGTTTGTTCTCTATCTCAGTATTCACTAGTTTGTTGTATTACTTAGATCCAGTGCATAAGTGATATCACACAGTATTTGTCTTTCTCTGGCTTATTTAATTGAGCAGAATACCCTCCAAGTCCATCCATTTTGTTGCAAACAGCATTATTTCATTCTTTTATGTCTAAGTAGTATTCCATTTTATATATACACCACATATTCTTTACCCATTCATCCACTGATGGACACCTAGGTTGCTTCCATACCTTAATAACTGTAAATAATGTTACTGTGAACACTGGGGTGCATATATCTTTTTGAATTAGTGGTTTGGTTTCTTTGGCTATATGCCCAGGAGTAGAATTGCTGGATCATAGTTTTTTGAGAAGCCTCCAGACGGTTTTCCACAAAGACTGCACCAATTTACATTTCCACAACAGTGTACAGGAGTTCACTTTTTTCCATGTCCTTGCCAACTTTTTTTATCTGTGGGTTTTTTTGTTTTGCCCTTTTTTTTTTTTTGAGGTTGGCCATTCTGACAGGTGTGAGGTGACATCTCATCATTATTAAAATACCTTTCCTTGTCTCTTTAATATTTTCCCCTTAAATTCATTTTGCCTGATATTAGTGCTATGGACTGTATCATGTCTCCTCTAAATACAGTGTTGAAGCCCTAACCCTCGATGAAATTGTATTTGGAGATGGGGCCTTGGGGAAGTAATTAGGTTTGTAGAGATCATGAAGGTGGAGTATTAATGATGGGATTACTGCCCTCATAAGAAGAACCTAGAGAGCTCTCCCTCAGCCTCTCTGTCTCGCTCTCTTTCTGTGCCATGTGAAGACGCAGAGAGAAGGTAGCTATCAAGTGAGTCTTTACCAGAGCCCAACCATCTACTACCTTACTCTTGGATTTCTGGTCTCCAGAACTGCAGAAACTATATTTCTATTTTTCAAATTACCTAGTCCATAGTATTTTGTTATGGCAACCCAAGTGGACAAAAACAAATAGTGTAGCCACTCAAAGATCTTTCAGTTTCTGCTTTCATGATATATGGGTTGGTTTTTTTTTTTTCATTTACTTTTAATGAATCCTTTTTAGTTCACTTTGAAACTAATGTGTATCTTTTTTTGACAGTGCACAGTTAAATTATGTTTTCTATTTTAATCCATCCTGTAAATCTTTGCCTTTGTGTTTAATATTTACATTTAATATAATTGCTGCTAAACTAAGGTTTGTGTTTGTTATTTTTCTATTTGTTTTCTACATTTTTAATGCCTTTTTTTAGTTTCTTTGTTCCTCTCCTACTCCTTCTTTTGTGTAGATATTTTCCAGTGTGCCATTTTTATTCCTTTATATTGTTTATGGTTTTGTTTTTTTTTTAGTCATTTCTCCAGTGGTTGCCCTGAGAATTACAACCGACATTTCAAATTTACAACCATCTAGTTCAGATGAAAACTAACTTAATTTCAATAGTATACAGAAATGTTGCTCCTAAAAAGTGGTTTCCTCTTCCTCCTTTTGTGCTATTATTGTCATATAAACTGTACCTTTAGACTTTATATGCCCATCAACTTAGATTTATAATTACTGTTTTATTTATTTTTTGTTTTTTATACAACTATACTTTAAATCTGCTGGGAATGAAAAAGATAACAAATAAAATACATTTTGTTTTGTATGCAAAATGCATACTGTTTTTTAAGTCTATCTATGCAATTGACTTTATTTCTTTGTGTGAATTTGAGTTCCTATCTAGTTTCCCTTCATTCAGTCTGAAGTAATTCCTTTAATATTTCTTGTACAGCAGATTTTCAGGTGATGAATTCTCTCAGGTTTTAGCCTAGAAATATCTTAGCTTCATCTTCATTTATGAATATTTAGTTTTCATCCATTACCATACAGTTGCCCTCCTTCACTCACCCCCCTGCCCCTTCCCCATTAGTAACCACTACTCTGCTTTCTGTATTTACATGTTTTTTGTTTGTTTGTTTGGTATGTTCATTTTATTTTTGCTTGTTTTTTATAGTACACATATGAAGGAAATCATACAGTATTTGTCTTTATCTTACTTATTTCACTTAGCATGATATCCTCTAGATCCATCCATGCTGTTGCAGATGGCAAGATTTTCACCTTTTTGTGGCTGAGTAGTATTCATTGTATATATAAATATGTGCCACATCTTCTTTATCCCTTGATGAGCACTTAGGTTGCTTCCATATCTTGGCTACCATAAATAATGCTCCAAAATAAACACTGGAGTGCATATAGCTTTTCAAATTAGTGTTCTTTTTTCTTTGGATAAATATTCAAAAGTGGAATAGCTGGATCATATGATAAATCAACTCTTTTAGCAATCTCTTTACTGTTTTCTACAGTGCTGTGCTAAGTTATTTCCCTACCAACGGTGTGTAAGCATTCCCTTTTCTCCACATCTTCATCAATACTTATTATTTTTTACCTTTTAGATAATAGCCATTCTAACAGGCATAACGTGGTATCTCATTGTGGTTTGGATTTGCATTTTCCAAATGATGCAAACATTAGTGATGCTGAACATCTTTTCATGTGCCTGTGGGCCATCTGTATGCCATTGGAAATGTGCCTATTCATCTTCTCTGACAATTTTTTTAATCAAATTGTGTTTTTTGTTCTTGCTGTTGAATTATATGAATTCTTCATATATTTGGAATATCAATCCTTTATTGGATATATGACTTGCAAATACTTTCTTCAATTTTTAGGCTGTCTTTTTTTGTTTGTTTTGTTGATAGTCTCCTTTGCCGTGTATGAAACTTTTTGTTTGATGCCATCCTACTTGTTTATTTTTGGTTTTGTTCCCCTTGCCTGAGGAAATGCATCCAGAAACTTATTGCTAATACTGATGCCAAAGAGCATACTGCCTATGTTTTCTTCCAGGAATTTTATGGTTTCAGGTCTTATATTTAAGTCTTTAATTCACTTTGAATTGATTTTTGTGTGTCTTTTGCATGTGGCTGTTCAGTTTCCCCAGCATTAATTATTGAAGAGATTATCCTTTGCTCCTTTTGATGAGACTCCATATTTATAATTTCCTTTAGTTCATTAGACAATTTCCTTTTGTTATTTGAACATATTTAAATAGCTGATTTAAAGTCTTTACCAAATAAGTCTAATAACTAGATTTCCTTAGGAACAGTTTCTATTAACTGCTCTTTTCTCTGTGTGTAGACCATATTTTTTTCTTTGCATATTTTTTATTGAAAAGTAGAAATATTAAATAATATAGTGTGGCAACTCTGGGAATCAGATTATTCTCCATCCATCAGTATTATGCTATTGCTGCTATTTGTTATTTTTATCATAGTGGTGGTTGTGGTTGATTGTTTGCTTAGTCACTTTCCTGAACTAATTTTGTAAATTTGCATTTTTTGTGATGTGTGACCACTGGAGTTTGCTCAGTTAGTTTAGTGGAGCTAATGGTCAAACAATTAAGTGACTTTGATCTATAAGCATCCAAGCCTCTGTTGAGATGCTGTGTATGCATGTTGAAGAATACCTTCAACGCTCAGGCAGGCAGCTTGCCCATTCAGCTATTGATGGACACCTAGGTTGCTTCCACACCTTAATATGGAAGCCTCTTCAGCCTTCTTTATTTGCATGTGCAGAGTTTCAGAATCGGTCAGGGCAATGAGTGTAGGGCCTTTTCAGATGTTTCCTGGGTTTCCACAAATCCCTATGCACATACATAGGTATAGATTTGAAAAAATACACTGAAGCTTTCTAATGCTTTCTATGGATATCTCTTCCTCCAACTTTTCCTTTTAAATGTTTTGGCCATCTTCTCATTTGCCCCAGTTGTAATTGCTGTCTTGGGAAGCTGCAATGTTAAACAATTGCTATTGATTATTTTCAACAAATGTCAGGGGGAAAGGGCTGTTGTTACTGTGTAAGCTGAGTAAGGTCAAGTAAAGACAAACACTGTGAGTAGAGGTTTCCAAGAAACAACTAGTCAAGTAAAATAATGACAACTCTCTAGAAATAGGGTTTTATTGACCTCTAAACTCATTCTCCTTCCTTCAATAACTGCTAGGTTGCACTCATGATTATAGAGCTGTTGGTTTTCAAGCCTACTATTGTGTTGGAGAGGCATGTGAACAGGAAAAGTTTAAAATGCCACAAAGCTATTCTATTAACTGTCAGTGTCTTTCTTAAATAAAACCCATTAATTGTTGCAAGCCCTTGGTTAATTTCCAGGGTTCTGAAATATTGATTTTGACTATTTATACTATGTTCTCATTGTTCTTTTGAATAAGTACATTTTCTCAGCTTTTCTTACTTTACCATTCCTGCTGACATCATCAGTAATCTTCTTGCACCTTTCAGTTCAGACCAACAGCAAGCTTAATGCTGCTCAGTGACCTGAGTGAACAGCTCAGAAAGCAAACCATGCAGATAAATCCTGGGCCTTTTCTAACTCACAAAATCATGAGAAATAATAAATTGCTTGTTTAAGCCACTTAGTTTTTCAGTGGCTTGTTACAAAGAAAAAATAATGAAAACACCTTTTCCCTCACTTTCTACTCAGGATTATAGTTACAGAGGTACCTGTCACATTTCATCATGAGACTACAATTCTTTGAAGGCAAACACAGCATTTAGTCTATCTTTATATCACCCACAAAGCTTAAGTACAATACCAACAGGGAACTCTATAACCATTTGTTAAATGAGTGGTGTCAGCAATCCAGCAAATGAAGCAGCTATTTTGACATGATTCTTTAATATTTCATAAATAAAACTAATATAATTACTTCAAAAAGTTAAAATATAACTCAAAAATTAGAAATGTTTTATATTTAATGAAAGAATTCTTCTGACAAAATAATAATAATAATAGTATCAATAATGTTTATAGTAAATATAGTTTTAAAATAATACATTTAAATAAATTCAATTATGTTTAGAGAAAATTTATTTTTTCTTAGCCTAAGTTTATAATGGATGAAAATCTTTATAATTATTATATTTACCTTTCTGGCTTTCAAGGCCAAGTATGATTTACTTGCCAAGACTGTAATTTTTGAAGAAAAATACTTACATTTAAAAAATAATAAGTTACAAAATGTATCAACTCTTAAAGACTACAAGCAATGCTTTTTGTTTATATCACACATGCATAGACATTAATGTGACACAGAATAATTTTGCTGCATCTTGCCAAGGTTTCTGTTATGAATGAGGATTGGGTTACTGGGCTGTTACCAGAGAGATATAATGACAGTTTGCAATGTCTAAGGTATCCATGCTTGAATATTTTTGAATGGAGTGTAATTTCCTATAAGAAATTCTATCCATTGCTTATTCAGTGATATGCCCATTAAGAAAAATATTGTTGAGCCTTGCTTGCCAAAGTCATTCATAAATATATTAGGCTAGAAATTCTCAATGGAATATTTTCTACCTTCCCTCCATTTAATACACACTAAATCTAGTTTAAAGTTGTAAATGAAAAGTTCATCCACAGAAATTAATATTGATCGATTTTTAAAGAGCTCAAAAATTAGTGAAATTTAAGTATACTCTTTTGTTTTTACTTCTCTACCTTTTTTTTCTACTTTTATTCACATAAATGAAAGTCACTTAAATATTCATAGACAGGTGCAGAGGTATACCAAATTAACAAAATGTTCAATCTGAAATCAGTTTTTTAAAAATATGAGTAAGTAAAAGTCATAGAGAGGCAAAATAAAGTCATTTCAAATTACCCAAAGATGCCCAAGAAACTTACTGCCTCTGAAGTCCTCTTTACACTGGCTCCTGAGAGTTCTAGATATAATCTGGAGTGTCTCTGAAACCCTTTGTATTTTACATATTTTAAACTCTTTTTAACTTGCAATTTATTAGATTGTTAAAAAAAAACTCTAAAATTTAGTTTTCATCTGCTTTCTGATATTCTCTATGCATAGCAGCCTTCAGGTCTTGGAAGAAATGCTATAATACTGTAGGGGAAGTGGTGGAAGATCAGAAGTGGGACTCCTTATAATGACCAGCTACGGCAGAAGGCAATGTCCAGATCTGAGACTTTGACCTCAAAATTGATTTCACAAAGATATTTACATTACAATGCTTCCCTCTGGGTATTAAGAGATTTTTATTCCTCTTTGTATCTTCTCTACTTTCTCAGTTTTTGCAATGAACATAAATTATATGAGTGACCACTATTTTCAGTTTAGGAAAAAATAATCCTAACCTTACATGACCATAAATTCACCTTATATTCTTCAAGGATAGACATGAGGAAGAATTAATACTAACAAACCTTATTTTTGCTACTATGGGAGGTAAAATATGAGTCATAAAATCTACAAATCCAATCCAAATTCATAGCTTTCATGATAAGTAAGTCACTGAGATATTAATAGAAGGTGAGAAATCTCAAATAAAATTTCAACTTTTCCAATACTTTCTCCATATGCTTTATATTTAATTACAAAGTGCTAATAACCATATTTGTGGAGTTAGATAAAAAATTATCACCTTATTAATCATAAGGGGCTTATAGGACTTAAAAAATGGATAATATCTGTCTAAATAGCATGATAGCTACATTTTCTAGGGAGCTTCCCAGGAAGTTCAGTTGTAAAGAATCTGCCTGCCAAGGCAGGAGACATAGGAAATGGGGCTTCAGTCCCTGAGTCAGAAAGATCCCTTGGAGGAAGAAATGTTTTCTTCCCACTCCAGTGTTCTTGCCTGGAACATCCCATGGACAGAGGAGCCTGGCAGGCTACAGTCCATAGTGTCACAAAGAACTGGACAAGACTGAGCAACTGAGCACACACAGACTACATTCTCTAGATCTTCCTTCCCACTTGACTAATGAAAAATCCTCTCTTGTTCAGAATTTATTTAAAATCATTTCGTTCAGTCACTCAGTCATGTCCGACTCTTTGTGACCCCATAGACTGCAGCGCACCAGCCTTCCTTGTCCATCACCAACTCCCAGAGCTTACTCAAACTCATGTCCATTAAGTTGGCAATGCCATCCAGCCTTTTCATCCTCTGTCGTCCCCTTCTCCTCCTGCCTTCAATCTTTCCATCAGGGTCTTTTTCAGCGAGTCAGCTCTTTGCATCAGGGGATCAAAGAATTGGAGCTTCAGCTTCAGCATCAGTCCCCTTCTAGTGAATATTCAGGAATGATTTCCTTTAGGATTGACTAGTTTGATTTCCTTGCAGTCCAAGGGACTGTCAAGAATCTTCTCCAACACCACAGTTCAAAAGCATCAATTCTTCAGTGCTCAGTTTTCTTTATATAAGATCCAACTCTCACATCCATACATGACTACTGGAAGAACCACAGCTTTGACTAGACAGATCTTTGTCAGCAAAGTAATGTCTCTGCTTTTTAATATGCTGTCTATGTTTGTCATTTAAAATCATTAGAAAATAGAAATCAAATGATGATGTATAAGGCATTTGTATTACAGGAACGACATTGGCACAGGATGAAGCATTTAATCACTCTGTGTGTATACTGTTGCTTAGTAACTAAGTTGTGTCTAACTATTTGTGACCCCTGCACTGTAGCTCACCAAGCTCCTCTGTCTATGAAGTTCTCCAAGCAAGAAAGGTGGAGTGGGTTGCCATTTCCTTCTTCACGGGATCTCCCTGGACAAGGATCCAACCCACATCTCCTGCACTGGCAGGCAAATTCTTGACCACTGAGTCATCTGGGAAGTCTCTGTGTGTGTGTACTTGTTATTATATATTCAATGGAATTCTTCACTCGCTGTCTTTTGTATGTGCTGTTCTAAGTAGCTTTAGTCATGTCAAATTCTTTGCAATCCTGTGGACTGTAGCCTGCTAGGCTCCTCTGTCCGTGGACTTCTCCAGGTAAGAATACTGGAGTGGAACGCCATGCCCTCCTCCAGGGGATCTTCGAAACCCAGGGATCAAACGCTCATTTCTATTGACAGGCAGGTTCTTTACCACTAGCACCACCTGGGAAACCCTGTCTTTTGTATATATGGTATGAACTCAGAGATACTGACATTCTCCCTAACTGTGAAGTTCTTTCACTGAGAAGCCAAAACACTTAATACTCTACTATGAGGGAGCTTTCTTTCTCTCTGGAAAATGCATTTTATAAACAGAAGCTCTGTTATCATTAAAACAGTCCCCAGAAACCAGACATATTACTATTAATAACAAACCATCTAATAATTAATTCTCTCTTTGGAAAGCATGGATCCAGGACCCACAGGAATTGTTATAAAGCACAGAAGTTTAAACAATGCAGGGAAAAGGCAGGAGGAATAAATCCAGAGCAGGAAACGCCCTAAGCTAGCCACACCCAGATGAGATGCTCCGGGCAGCAAAAGTGTCCTGTGAAAGGAGTTTAGGAGGAAAGTTCCAAAGAGAAGCAGTGAAGCCAAAGAGTAGAGGTGACCAAGATAAACCTTGACTTTTCCCTTACCTGTACTGTGAACTCGCACACCTAAACTCCTACATGTCATCTCTATTTGGATATTAAAAGAATCTCTAATTAAATAATTGAAATGAACTCTTTGCTTTCTATCAAACACATCCCTTTATAAAGGTTGCCCAGCTCAGTAAAGCACATGACCATGCATGCAGGGGCTCTAGGCAAACACCTACAAATACCTGATTTTTGCCTTTCCCTTATGCCCCCCACCCCAGGCATGTCACTGGCAAGTGCTTCCACCATGCAGTGGATCCTGACTCTGTCCACTTCTCCCCACCTCCACCTTCACTCCCCACTGCAGGCTGCCACCTCTCCCCCTGGACTCCTGCTACATGTCTTGATTGCTCTCTCCCTTTTTCCTCCTGTGACATATAGCCAGCACACAGTAGCTAGAATGAGCTTTTTAAGTGAAATCAGACCAGGTCCCTTCCTTCCTTATCACCTCCCTGCAGGGCCCATGGTTCCTAGAATAAAATGCACATCACTGATCATAGCTCACGGAGCCTAATGCTCGGATCCTAGCCTTCCTCTGACACATTGCCTCCTATACCCCTGTCTGGATGGCAGCTACACTCCAGTGACAGTGATCTGAATTTTGTCCCTGAACGCATCATTTTCACTGAGGTCTTGGGCCTTTGTACTTCCTGATTCCTTCCTAGGATGGTTCTTCCCAGGAGTCATCCCAAAGATGCTTCTCCTCACTATTCAGATCTCAGCTCTAATGTCCCTACTCTGAAAGGTCTATATAATATAAAACTTAACCTTTGTTTTATTTTCTTCATAGGCTTACAACAATCCAAATTTTTTAAAGAAGTATTAGTTTACATATGTATTGTCTATCTCCACCTACTAGAATGTGATTTTCATGACAACTGGGGCTCTGGCAGACTTGTTGCTCTAAATCAAGAATCTAGACCAACCCCTAGCATACAGGAAGCATTCATAAAAATACGTCCATTTCTCCCAAATCATCCCACCCTCACCCTCTCCCTCTCCCACAGAGCCAATTAAAATAAATGAATTTACATTAAAAATGTGCCTATTTCCATTCATGGAAAATCCATGATGATGCCTATGACCGGTCAGGGCAGGTGTCAAACATTTTATTCACTATGAAGTCTGTGTAGCTGCCTTGCCTTAAAAGTCAAGGCCTTATAAGACTGGACTGTGTCACATTCAGCATGAAAAAGAGTGCAAGAAGAAACAAACCTTATGCAATCCTAAAGCAGGTTAATAAAAACATTTGATACAAAACAATTCCCAGAAAAAAACACAAGCAATAGTCTTACTTTTGAAAAGAAGTTTAACACCTCTATAGACTATAACAAAATAAAATATCTGCTTCAAGAAGATTTCTCTGAAAGTGTCCACGAGCAGAAGTCTCCTTGTCCTCGGAAATGTTTCAGTTATAGGAAAACACACATGAGGGCTTCCCTGGTGGCTCAAGGGTGAAGAATCGCCTGCCAAGGCAGGAGACACGGGTTCAGGCCCTAATCCAGCAAGATCCCACAGGCCACAGAGAAACTAAGCCCACACACCACAACCATGGTGCCTGTACTTTAGAGCCTGGAAACCGCAATTACTGAGCCCGTTTGCCATGCTGCAGTTACTGAAGCCTGCGCGCCTGAGCCCAGCCCCACAAGCGAAGCCTCCAAAATGAGAAGCCTGTGCACCAGCTAGAGAGTAGCCCCCACTCACTCGCTGCAACTAGGGGAAAGCCCAGGCCGCAACAAAGACCCAGCACAGCCAAAAATAAGTAAACACAATTACTTTAAGTTGTTTATTTTAAAAAAGAAATCACAACGACAATTTCCTGTAGTCCCCCACTTGTAAAGCTGACAGGGACCTGAACAGTGATTTAGAGCAAGCATCTCACTCAACAAATGAGAAATTAAAGCCACAGAAGTGAAATAACAACCTCTATTAAATAACAGAAGTCAGGATGGGACTTGAACTCGGGACTCCTAATTCTAAGGTCAGATTTTTCCAGTATATCAAGTTGCTTGCATCCTCTAGGCTAAAGATAAGTTTCCCTCATCGTTACTGACCTGACTTAAAAGTAATGTTTAAGGACTATAAGGGAGAAAAAATTATTTTTCTGAGTATTGGGTAGGGGCAGGGTCAGTGCAAATAAATGTAAAATATTAATGTCAAGAAATGAGTAAGTAATTAATATGTTTACCATCATACTATAATATTAATAACAACAATAAATCATATTTTGGGCTCTGAACAAGGATTCATTATGACAGTTGCACATCCTAGGTGACCAGTAGTCCTGAGGGTAGATTATTACAGCTCCTTCTTCTAATGATATTTTGAGCACATATCAGGAAGTATCACAAACCACACAGTAATATCTTTAAAATAGGGATAGTGTCTGTTGGGTTTTAGCAAGATATGCATGCTACAGAAGATGATAACCAATCAGGAATATTCTCTCTGTGTTCCTTAGAGACCGTTTATTAGAAAAATATAAGATTTTTCACCAAGCATTTCCTTTAAAATGAGTATAATTTGGGGGGAATACTGAAAAATGTGAGAACAGTGTATATACTAAAAACCATGTAATGTGAAGAAAGGCATGAAATATTCTGATAAAAGCTGCCTCTATTGTTTATCCTACTGGTGAGAAGTAATATGTTGGGATTTTAATACCTTAGGAAAAAGATCACTAGAATGGTTATCAAACTAAAAAGACATGGAATTCCCTGAGGTGTAAATTAACGATCCTTAATATGACTATTTCAAGAGATTATGGAAAGAAAGAGAACCCTGAGCACTGATCCTCCATTAATGCTTCCCTGGCCCAAGAGTCAATGGAAGCTTCCCTTCCATTCATCCTTTGAGCTGTGGAATCCATGACTAACAGAGCTGTACATCAAGTTACTTTAGGGAAGGAGAGGCATCTGGTCTCTCAGGACTGAACAAGTAATGGATGGTCCTGGAAGTCCAGTTCATGAGACACCAATAAGCACTGTGTTATGAAGATAAAGTGCTTTTCCATACTCCTTTCCATACGGAGAGCACTGCAAGCATGCAAAAGTAGTAAAATCATTAAATTAAAAAAAATAACTCATTCTAGAAAGTTCCCTGGTGGTCCAGTGGGTAAGATGTCACCTTCCAGTGCAGGGGTGTGGGGGAGCTAAGATCCACATGCCTCATGGCCAAAGAACCAAAAAAGAAAAAAAAGAAAAAGAGGAAGCACTATTGTAACAGATACAATAAAGACTTTAAAAATGGCCCACATCAAAAAAATCTTTAAAAATGCTAAATAATGCACTATTGTAAAGTACATGGAAGTATTTATTGACAAAGTTGTTTCATGGACAGATGGAACTAGGGAGTAGATCTTAATTTTTCTCACTATATTCTGGTGGTTTCTGTCAAGAAAAATAAAGACCATGATGAAACTTACAAATTTCTTTACATATCAGAATAGTAAGTAACTGGCAATTTCATTGTACAAGTTTGATTGGATATATTTGGTCAGTATTCCTGAAAGAATCTCAGTTTGTCATGTGGCAAGTAATATCTCTATTTCATATATAGGAAAATAAAGGACAAAGGCAAACTACAGAATACGAGAAGATGAGAAAGAAAAACCCATGACCACCAGTTTCTTTTTTGCTCTTTCACCTAACTAAATAACAAGTAGTGTAAGGCAATGATTCCAGGGGCAATTCTACTAGCTCATAGCCCAAGCCTCGAAGCAAAGCCCGTTTTAAAAAGTCTATTTTGGTAGAGCTGAAGTTAGTTTTCCAGATCATATTTAGTAAGACCAACTTTTATTATTAATTTTTTTTTGCTTTAAAAATGAAATGGCTAAATGGAAAAAAGTCTATTTTTAAATATCAAGAACTGGCTTCCAAATTAATTCTTCCATTCTAAATAGGCGTGAGGCAGGGTTTATGAAGAACTTCCGTATTTACAAGTATCAGTGGAGCCTTTGACTTGCTGAATATCTTCCAGGAAGAGAAATCTGATACAAGTTACATTTCCTGAGAGTGAAGTGAGAGATGCTTGGAGTTTATAGTAAGTCATTTCTTGTCCAGCTGACATCCACCATACCTGTCACGTTACAAGCAATTTGGCTCGTGGGGCTGAGGGTTTGTCTGAAATGCCTTCTCCCCAAGCTGGGGGATGATGCTTGAGTTCCAGAGCCCCAGAGACTCTGAAATCTTAGCCTTTTTGTGTTTGCTGAGGGGATTCAGGCAGATAGGTTGTTAATGGGAAAACAAAGCTTGGGTGGCTCGCTAATATTACGGCTGTTACAGTTACCACTTGTTCATTGTGACATTGTAAACGACTTCCCCTTGAAAACAAGCCCTCCTTTTAGATGACATTCAGATAACAAAAACTGAGGATGGCCCAGAGAACCTACCTTTCAGAAAGTGTTTTTTAAGAGTCTCCCACCCCTCAAAATATAGAACAAATCCCATATCAAACCCAACAACCCCCTCAAAAGATCCTCTGAATTGTGAAGTGTCCTTCTGAGTCTGGAGGTTTGAGATCTGCTTTCGAATCAGCCTGGGAGCCCCAGGTCATTACCGAAGCTGTCATTTTCCCAGTGGTGTATACTTAGCTTTTTCTAGAATAGAACACTATTGTTTCCCTTTCACTGTTTTGAAAAAAATGTCTTTGTTGAGGTATAATTGATTTCTCTTCAGAGTCCAGACATCTTTCACCTTTCCTTTTTTCATATGAGTGAAGTTCAAATCCCTTAGCCTGACCCAGAAGGCCTTTCAGAACAGCACCTCAGACACCCGTCAGCCTCCTTCACCCCCAGTCTCCCGGCAGTGTCTACTAACCCTGCGGGATTTCTCACCAGCATGCAAATTACGTTGACCTTTAAATCCACCACAGCACATCCTCCAACTACCACCTGGTAAATCTGTGCTTATCCTCAAGCGTCTGCTTTTCATATGCCCTGCGAAGCTTTTCCTGGTTCCCGAAGGCTTCTCTGGTTCTTCCAACATCTGCTACACTTAATATCTAAAGACTGTTACAATTCTATAATTCCCAGACAGAAATAACCAAGACTTTTATTCTTAAATCCTTGGTGCTTGGCACCTAGTGAGTATTCAGTATACTTGGGAATTGAGTGAAATACTTCATTAGAATTTCTTCTTTCATTGGCATCAAATGTGAACCTGGAAATAATGGGGACCATATCATGGAATACTTTTGCCTACATAGCTCCCTTAAGCAAAGGGAATTTCATATTCTTATCACGAATAAATGGGAAGAGAGCTATTGTCTGTGAAAATATTAGAGACGATTGCCTAGTATCCATATCAGTGGACTTTTGAGCTTCACAGAGTTGGTTGCCAAGAGTTAGTTGAATTGTATTTGTTAAATACACTGTGAGGGAGAATTCCTTGGGGCTCCAGTGGTTATCAATCAGTGCTTTCACTGCTGTGGCCTGAGTTCAGTCCCTGGTCCAGGAACTAAGATCTCACAAGCCTCGCCACACAGCCGAACAAAATTTCACTATGAAGCTCTGCAAGCAAGCAGCACTGCCTTGGGATCCACAGGACAGCTAAGGGTCACAGAGCCCATGCCACTGTCCTCCAAAGCACACACAAGCCCCGTTTAGCCACAGACTGCAGAGCAACTGTGGCCTTGAAGGCTGATGATAAGCAATCATGAGTGGAGGTTGACTGGGTCCTAGGGAGAAGCCTTTTCATGGAGGGGACAGAGCAAAGGCAGAGGTGACAAGCACTTAGGAGATTGGGATACAGGAACAGACGCACACTAAGTGATATAAGCCAGACCCAGAAGGACAAGTTCTGCAGGATTCCACAACCCTAGAGGAGTCTAGAGACAGAAAGTAGAATGATGGTTGTCAGGGGCTAGGGGGAGAATGATGAGCAGTTTTGGTTTTATGGGTATGGTGTCAGTTTGGGAAGGTGAAAAAATTCTGGGAGTGGCGGCGGTGCTGACTGCACAACCACGTGGAGTTACCTAATGCCACTGAACCGTACACTGGAAAACGGATAAATTATAACTGTGATGTTGTAAGAAAGCAATAAATCACACACACACAAAGAACAGAGACACACTTCCTTCTGAACATGAGTGCATGTGCAACACTCATGGAGATCCCAGAATAACAAGCGCAGCCTTTAAGAGGGAGCTGAGGTTCTGCAGTTGTGCAGGTAAAAAGTAGGACTCCTGACAATGTAGGCACTGATGTTACTATGACATGATTTGAACCCACACAGTAATGCGTCCTGGGAATATTTAGGTTATCTGAGCCAGAGTGAGAGCTCAGCATTATATAAAAAGTGTTTTAGAAGTATACCGGATCACACAAAAAAAGGAGATTTGCTTGTGAACATCAGTGAGGGCAGTGTAGAAGGTCAGCTTTCTAGAATGTGTAGGATTTCACTGTGCAGAAATGGTGTACAACTGTGACAGAAATGAGTCCACAAAGGCAGGTGTGAGCCACACTTAGGTCACTGGCATCGGATGCAGGACAGTGGTCGCCAGTGACTTGGAAAGAAACGTTTCCACAGTATTCAGGAGTCCTAGTCATATCCGAATGGGTTACGGGGTGTGTGAGGAAGTGACAGTGTCAGTTACATTCTTCCTTTGGGCAGTTTGGGAGGAATAAGGACTGTCAAGGGAACATGTTTCTAGAACAAGGAAGAATGAAATATGTATTTGTAGAGTAAGGGGACAGGATCCTGTGAGAGGGTATCAAAACCAAGAGCAAAGGGGAGCATGTATGGATCAAGGTCTTAAAGGAGGTTGACAAGGAGATTAGGAGCACAAGTGAAGGGGGTTAACCCTGGAAACTGGAGGTTCCCCTTGGAAGAGGACAGCTGAAGCAGAAAAACTCCAAGGTGGAAAGCCCAAATTGAGGTGGTTCAATTAAGAGAAATAATTGGTGACACAACATCTGGTCAGTTGAGTCTCATAGTCAACCAACCAGACGTTAATTCTACATGGCATGATCACGTGTGTCCACAAAAGTTAAAAGTTTCACTGAATCTGTTACACAGCCAGTGTGAGAGAAGTTATTAAAGTCAATTATTTGAATATATTTCTTTTTCATTTAAAATGCTAAAAACTTTAACCTAATCTGGACAATGTATTTTAGGAAATGTAAGTGCTAATTAAACCAAGGATGGACAAGGTATTACCATACTGGTGTGAGTCACATAAAACAACACAAGAAGCTTTATGACTTCCACGCGTATTTTCTGATTAGCCTTTATGGTTAAGTTGAAAGAATGGAAGTGATAATAAATTAATGACTTATTTGTTGACACAATTACTTTTCTTGAATTGACATAGATTTCAAAGTTTATCACTGAAATCATAATCGTATCTTCCTATCTGATTCTGTGTCTTAGAATGAAGATTAGACTATCCAGTGCTATTTCATGAAATAGGAAGTCCTGTCAATCAAAAAAATCTAAAGCTAGTCTTAAGCACTAGTATAACAAAACATCATATATTACTACAATCAGTGCTCTGGTTAACTCATAAATGTAAGGTCATGCTTAAATTTGGTTTTATAGCCATTGTAAAATCAATACATTTGCCACCACTAAAGATTAATAGCGAATTAATCTTCACAGCATTTTTATGGGGCAAATAAGATTAAAGATGACTCAAGGATGTGCCTCCATGCTTTCTTTCCTTTGTGTATTCTGGAAACCTGCAGTGCACATTCCACAGATACATATATATAACCCACACCCAAGCAAAGTCTCTTTGCTGTTGTCCCTTATAAGATTTGATTCATAGGATAAAAAGATAGGTGAAGTAAAAAATGTAATATATAATCCAACCATACAAGCACATTTAATTAATGACTGTCAAAGTGGCCCAAGTAATTACCGAAATAGGACACCTTAATTTTATTACTGTATGCTAATATCTGCATCATTATGACGCCTAAGTAGTGGATTTAACTGGTACTTCACTATTCTCAAGATAAGTGGCATAAGGATATTTAAGATAATTTACATGTAATTATCTATAATTGAAAGAAGATAAACTCTAAAGATCTGCTGTACAACATTATACCTTTAGTCAGCAATGACATATCATTCACTAAACATTCGTTAATACAGTAGATGGGTCCCTGGTGGCTCAGATGGTAAAGAATCCACCTGCAATGCAGGAGACCTGGGTTCAATCCCTGGGTGGAGATCCCCTGGAGAAGGGAATGGGTACCCACTCCAGCATTCTTGCCTGGAGAATTCCACAGAGGAGCCTGGTGGGCTGCAGTCCATGGGGTTGTATAGAGTTGGACATGCTGAGTCACTAACACTTTCTTTCACTTCTTTCAAGATGGTAGATATGGTAAATGATGTGTCCAAAGTAAAATAAAACAAAATAAATTAGATATGAATGTTGTATAATCTATATGTGTTTGCCAGACTCCTCTGTCCTTGGGATTCTCCAGACAACAATACTGGAGTAGGTTGCCATGCTCTCCTCCATGGAAAGGTTGCCCTTCCCAACCCAGGTAGAATCTATATAGATATGATCAATTTTTAACCTCCAAATATTGAGTTATATAAAATTATATAAAAGTCAATTATATAATTACATAAAATCTGAAGGAGGAAAATGTTTACTTAAATTGATGATGATATTAAATGTTTCTGTTAAGTGGACATACACAACTGATATTTCACATTATATTATATTTTAGAAGTGTTGGAAGAGGTCATTGACAGGATTTGCCCACCAGATGACCTGTGAGCTGGTCCCGGGCAACCAGTGGGAACACCAGAGGCAACCCTCTCCCCTGTCCTTGGAATGTACTTTTCTGCCTGCCGTTTCCATGGTAGAAGTTCTTTCAAGGGTGCAGCCTTGAGAGAGTAATGTGTAGCTGAGACCATCTGGACAGTGTACATGACTGACCCCCACAAAGGCTCTACGTAAACTGTGGTTCTGGCCGGTGGCTGTAGAGATTTACTGCTATTGTGGCATGCAACAAAAGCCTCACATGTAAGTTGCCTTGCTCAGTAAACCTGCCGACTGCCCATCTGGGTTGGTCTGCTCTTTTTTGCAGTCTCCATTGGCCCCCTGTGTACAGGGGCCAATTTCAGATTTCATCTGGGGAATTTCTGTAGTTGTGAACCAATAAGTAACCATCTCAACATAAACTGTTAATGGAATGTACTAATACCCCTTAGCAGATGACACCACACTTATGGCAGAAGTGAAGAGGAGCTAAAAAGCCTCTTGATGAAAGTGAAAGAGGAAAGTGGAAACGTTGGCTTAAAGCTCAACATTCAGAAAATGAAGATCATGGCATTCGGTCCCATCACTTTATGGGAAATAGATGGAGATACAGTGGAAACAGTGTCAGACTTTATTTTGGGGGGCTCCAAAATCACTGCAGATGGTGACTGCAGCCATGAAATTAAAAGATTCTTACTTCTTGGAAGAAAAGTTATGACCAATCTAGATAGCATATTTAAAAGCAGACATCACTTTGCCGATGAAGGTCCGTCTAGTCAAGGCTGTGGTTTTTCCTGTGGTCATGTATGGATGTGAGAGTTGGACTGTGAAGAAGGCTGAGCGCTGAAGAATTGATGCTTTTGAACTGTGGTGTTGGCGAAGACTCTTGAGAGTCCCTTGGACTGCAAGGAGATCCAACCAGTTCATTCTAAAGGAAATCAGTCCTGGGTGTCCTCTGGAAGGACTGATTCTAAAGCTGAAACTCCAATACTTTGGCCACCTCATGCAAAGACCACTCATTGGAAAATACTCTGACGCTGGGAGGGATTGGGGGTGGGAGGAGAAGGGGATGACAGAGGATAAGATGACTCGATGCTATCACCGACTCGATGGACATGAGTTTGAGTGAACTCCGGGAGTTGGTGATGGACAGGGAGGCCTGGTGTGCTGCAATTCATGGGGTCGCAAAGAGTTGGACAAGACTGAGTGAATGAACTGAACTGAACTGAATACCCCTTAATTTTCTAGAAAAAGATAAGAGGCTCTTGTGATAGAGAAGTAAATATTTCCATGCATTCTTAAAATCTGTGTAATACTCTTAAAATTATTTTCTATCTAATATATAAAATTTGAGTAAATTGCATTTAAAAGAATGAAATAATGCCATTTACAGTAACATGAATGGACCTAGCGATTATCATACTAAATGAAGCAAATCAGAAAAAGGAAGACAAATACCGTACAATATCACTTATATGTAGAATCTAAAATATGACACAAATGAACTTACCTATGAAACAGAAAAATAGGCTCACAGACATAGAGAACAGACTTGTGGTTGCAGAGGGGGAGAGGAAGTAGTGGAGAGATGTATTGGGCATTTGGGATTAACAGATATAAACTATAATATATAGAATGGATAAGCAGTAAAGCCCTGCTAGATAGCACAGGGAACTGCATTTAGTATCCCATGATGACTCATAAAGGAAAACAATGTGAAAAAGAATTTAGTAATATATATGTATTACTGAATCATTTTGTTTTATAGCAGAAACTAATCCAATATTGTAAATCAACTATACTTCAATAAAAGAAAGTATAAAAAATAAAATAAAATTTGGATAAGTTGTATGATTTCTTAAAATTTATTAATTGTGAATCTATCAGCTTTTTCCTTTGTCTTAAGAGTGTATGATTTAATGACTCACTGCACATTTCTGGTACGCCGAACTATAGGAAATACAGTGACAGAAAAATTATAATAGAGAAGAACAAATCTGACTCTATATTGGATCTGTTTATTTTACCTTAACCTTTGTTAAAAGTCCTAATGCTTTTGCTGTAAGTTAATCTATTTAAAAAAAATGTTACCTATAGCCTGAAATATACACAATAGTCCATCTTCATGACTCTAACCTTTAAAGGTATAGTGCTTTTCCATTCATACAGAGATAAAAATGTTGCAGAACAGAGAATAACATTTGCCTTGTTGAGGATTTATAGGAACACTATGAAACCAGACCTATGGATGGTGCAAGAAGAAAGGATTCCAACACCAAGAAGTTTGCAACAACCAGAACAGTGGAAACAGTGTCAGACTTTATTTTGGGGGGCTCCAAAATCACTGCAGATGGTGACTGCAGCCATGAAATTAAAAGATTCTTACTTCTTGGAAGAAAAGTTATGACCAATCTAGATAGCATATTTAAAAGCAGACATCACTTTGCCGATGAAGGTCCGTCTAGTCAAGGCTGTGGTTTTTCCTGTGGTCATGTATGGATGTGAGAGTTGGACTGTGAAGAAGGCTGAGCGCTGAAGAATTGATGCTTTTGAACTGTGGTGTTGGCGAAGACTCTTGAGAGTCCCTTGGACTGCAAGGAGATCCAACCAGTTCATTCTAAAGGAAATCAGTCCTGGGTGTCCTCTGGAAGGACTGATTCTAAAGCTGAAACTCCAATACTTTGGCCACCTCATGCAAAGACCACTCATTGGAAAATACTCTGACGCTGGGAGGGATTGGGGGTGGGAGGAGAAGGGGATGACAGAGGATAAGATGACTCGATGCTATCACCGACTCGATGGACATGAGTTTGAGTGAACTCCGGGAGTTGGTGATGGACAGGGAGGCCTGGTGTGCTGCAATTCATGGGGTCGCAAAGAGTTGGACAAGACTGAGTGAATGAACTGAACTGAACTGAATACCCCTTAATTTTCTAGAAAAAGATAAGAGGCTCTTGTGATAGAGAAGTAAATATTTCCATGCATTCTTAAAATCTGTGTAATACTCTTAAAATTATTTTCTATCTAATATATAAAATTTGAGTAAATTGCATTTAAAAGAATGAAATAATGCCATTTACAGTAACATGAATGGACCTAGCGATTATCATACTAAATGAAGCAAATCAGAAAAAGGAAGACAAATACCGTACAATATCACTTATATGTAGAATCTAAAATATGACACAAATGAACTTACCTATGAAACAGAAAAATAGGCTCACAGACATAGAGAACAGACTTGTGGTTGCAGAGGGGGAGAGGAAGTAGTGGAGAGATGTATTGGGCATTTGGGATTAACAGATATAAACTATAATATATAGAATGGATAAGCAGTAAAGCCCTGCTAGATAGCACAGGGAACTGCATTTAGTATCCCATGATGACTCATAAAGGAAAACAATGTGAAAAAGAATTTAGTAATATATATGTATTACTGAATCATTTTGTTTTATAGCAGAAACTAATCCAATATTGTAAATCAACTATACTTCAATAAAAGAAAGTATAAAAAATAAAATAAAATTTGGATAAGTTGTATGATTTCTTAAAATTTATTAATTGTGAATCTATCAGCTTTTTCCTTTGTCTTAAGAGTGTATGATTTAATGACTCACTGCACATTTCTGGTACGCCGAACTATAGGAAATACAGTGACAGAAAAATTATAATAGAGAAGAACAAATCTGACTCTATATTGGATCTGTTTATTTTACCTTAACCTTTGTTAAAAGTCCTAATGCTTTTGCTGTAAGTTAATCTATTTAAAAAAAATGTTACCTATAGCCTGAAATATACACAATAGTCCATCTTCATGACTCTAACCTTTAAAGGTATAGTGCTTTTCCATTATACAGAGATAAAAATGTTGCAGAACAGAGAATAACATTTGCCTTGTTGAGGATTTATAGGAACACTATGAAACCAGACCTATGGATGGTGCAAGAAGAAAGGATTCCAACACCAAGAAGTTTGCAACAACCAGCGACACTCCCTCCGCTTTCAGTAGAAAAGAAGCTTGAACTCCAGCTCAGGTGAAATGGTTCTTTGGGACACTAGTCCACCGTCTTCTCTCACCTCATTGGCTTGCTGTGCAGCGAGCAGTATGAGCTTGGGCTGGTTAACAGACGTAAGTGCAGCTGTCAGTCAATCTCATGGAAACAGCTGGACAGCTTTTTACTAAGTCACATTTCATTACATGGGAAACTTCCTATAGAGAATGCCCCAAATGAAATCTAAGGAATGCATAAATATTCATTTTCTATAGTTTAATGAAATGATGCAGTAATCCTCTCAAAATGTTCAGCAATGAGAAGCTTCAGTATCAAGAGTTCTGAACGTAATTTTGAGATTTTGAATTTAACTGGTTTTGAGAACTTGGAGAGGTCCCAAAGAGTAATAAAAATTAAACATGGTTGGAAAACTGGCTCTTATGAGGGAAGGAATGAAGATACTGAAAATCAGCCTGTGTGTGATGCTTAAGCAAGTGTAGCTTTTACGAGAAGAGCTGTGGGCTTTGAGTCCAGCAGCCTATGCTCAAATGAGAGAACACAGCTCAGTTTCTTCTCAGGTCAAGGCAAGAACAAAGTGCAGCTTTTCTTTGCACTGTGTATCTTTCCAGCAGGCTCTGGGAAGGCAAGATTACCTGCATCCTTCCCCAGGGCAATCCCAGAGCCTAAGGAAGTCCTCAGGCCACTGTAAGCTAGTAAATGTTAACTGAAAAGATGAGCTCTGGACTAAACCGGATTCATTTCAGTACTTATTAAATGCTCCTTCTTATTCAACCCTTAGCAAAAAAGAAAATTTTAGGAACTCCTAAAATACTTTTTACAGTAAGCTACAACTTTTATTTATAATTGTTACAAGTTTTGATTAAAACACAGAACTTAATAACAAAAAAATCTAATGCCACTGAAGAAATTGGGTGATATCTGCATGTCAAATGCAAACAGATGGGTAAAAAATGATGGAAAATAATTATAAATACAGAGAAAGCTTGGATTTCTACTCGAAAAATCAATCTTATGGATTTTTTTGGCTCAATAAACATTTACTGGATGAATGAACATGTGAAGAATAAACAAGGAGGCGATGAATGAGTAAGTGGTGGGTCTTAACTGGCCCCTTTAGTTAGAAAAACAGAGGAAAACAGAGGAAATAAACTTCCAGTACATTGTAGTGTTATTTAATATAATACAATAATAAAAGTCTGAGCATAATGTGAAGGTTTGTGTAGAAAAGATAGGCCCATAGTGTAAATCATTCAATTCTAGCAAAGGCTGGGGGCTGATGATACTCCGCAATACACATAACACTTTCCCCATATTTAAGAATATTTCCAAGGGAACTGTTAAGGCTTAAGATGCCAGAACAATTAAAAAACAACAACTGAAAATCTTCTTAAAAACTCTGTACATTTTCTATGTATATGGTGTGGGGTTTTCTAGTTGCTGAGGATTATTATGTATTACAAAACACAAATGAGAAGACCTTCCTCCAGCTCATTTTTTCCATGTAAAGCTGTGAAGTTAAATAGACCTTTGCTTCCAGAACACAACCACCAGTTTAACGAAAGGGACAGAGAGACAACTCCTCTTCACTGGAGAGGTATTTGTTTGTAACAAAAGCAAAGAGGACCATATCAATTATTTCAGTTGTTTCTACCTATAGTATCCAAGTTCATAAAATCTTACTAATCCATGCTGATTATTTTTTCACACATAGCCTCATTTTCCCCCACTCTTGGGAACTGTCTCAGTAGCAAAAGCCACCAACTCACCTGTATCATCCTAAATTAGAGAAGCTGCAGACTTGAGACATATGTGTACCCTCCCTTCCCCCCTCTTTTTGCTAATGGGCCATAACACTCCAACATACTGAACTCTACAGGGCCTCGAATCCTTCTCAACACATTATTCTGTACAGACACCAAACCTGAGAGATAAGGCTGTTAACCATCCTTGAGTTCAATAATAAATCAGGAAAGTCACTTTTTCTGTTACATTTTAAATTTATTTATTCAACTACTAAGACATTTTTATTTAAAACATGCATATATACAAGCAACTAATGAAAGAATCATGTTAAACCAAATAAATAAGGTGCTTCATACCATATGCATGTTTTATGAAATTTTCTCTAAAAACTTCACCACTGTCCCTGATAACTGCCAAAACACAATTTAAGGCTAATCAGAGCATGATCATCTGGAATACTGCTCTCAATGTGTATAGAAATCATCATTTCTTCTACATAACCAGAGATATGTAACTTGTAGATTAAAAAAAATGCTAAGGGAATTTCCTCCAGAAAGATGATTCTAGAAAACTAGGTAGCAAGCCCCAAATACTTATCATTTCCTATCTGAAGGAATACTGAAGATGGACATGAATTGGAAAGAAAACCAAACATAGACAGTTCATCAGATGTTCCTGTACCTGTGCGACCTTTCTGGGGACAACAATGTTTACCTGAAGGACCCTTGCAAGAGCTGCCTTTGGGTCCCCAGGTTAAGCCAGGCTAAAAGCACAAAGTGTCCATTGGGTAGTGGCCAACAGTTCATAAGATATCTCCCCTCCTATACCTGGAAGATGCCAGAAAAATAAAAAAATTAAAAAAAAAAACAAGCTCAGGCATAGAAAAAGTCCCAATTTCCATGTGAATTAGCATCTGCCTTTTCACATGCTGATTCTGCAAGACAGCTCATTTACAAATATATAAATAGCTGCAACTTTACTCCAGTCTCATTGAAAAATCAAGATGGCATCATGTGAGAGAAGCATCCTAGCATCTTTGGCTCACAGAGCAAAATGTAAGTGGAGATGAGCCAAGCTACTTGACACTCACTAGTCAGCTTAACCAGATCCCCTCCAGTTTCCTGCAATGGAGGGACCAGAGTTCTGTGCAGAGCTGGAGAATAACTTACATTGATTGCCCAGCAGTTGCACAGTGATTTAGAGCCCAAAATCAAAAAATAAATTTCAAGTCATACATATTATTTATTACCACACATACTCAAAAGAGAATGGCACTGTCTAAATGTGGCAACAAGTTTTCCAGTGTAGCTACTTAAAATTGTCACTCCTATACTTTGGCCACCTGGCCAGAATTAGAGGGGTTTAAATCATCGGGAGAAGGTGAGAGAGAACATGCATTTTAATTTTTGGAAAAGGATTTATTGCCTTTCTTAAATTCATTAATTAAATTTATGTTTAAGAAACATCTAAAGCAATATATATGAAATATATGAGACACAAATGGACTCTTCTTTACTGCATATGAATACCCAAACAGGGAGCTGTCAAGCCCCGAGAGTTTAATGTGTGCGTGTGAAGTCACTTTCAGGCTTGAGACACCCACAGGAGCACAGGTCTGTACAGTGACATCTGCTGAAGTTCTCCAGCAGACAATCACGGTTACATCCCCTGATATCAAATTGCCCTCTTCCTTAGCCCTCTGATTTCTTACCAATTAATGAGCAGTTTACTTTTAAGGAACCATATCATTAAACTAAAAGTATCTAAAGGATCACAAAGTAGAAAATTTAAAATAAAATTTTCTCAAGGAGTTAGGAACCTCAGAGGAACGATACCTCTGAGGATGGGCAATGAGATAATTAATGCTATTTCCCTTTGAGAATTTCAAAGCTGAGCTTCTCAACAACTCTACCTGGCAACTCAAATATTAGAATACTCATCAGGAAGTAGAAACATCCACGTGTGTTTTCACACAAAAACATCTGTGTTGCATATTAAACCAAGCAGAATTTTATGCTTTATTCATTGCAGCGTAGTCATACACTGGAATGTTCATCTTGGGCTCAAAGGCTGAATATCAGAACCATATATGTTCTATCTGCCTTCTTGATTACTCAGGCTTTCTGATTTACTGTTGTTCCATCCTCCAGTTACCTATAGTCAACCATACGGTGAATTACTGCTTGTATAATTGCTGACCAATTGGCAATATTTAAATGGAAGTGATTCTTTTTAGTCTCATTTATCAGAAGTATAATAAAGATAACTAACAATAAAAAAAAGCCTTAGGTAAATTCATTTTGAAATAAGTATCAAGATAAAAAAAAAAGAAAAAGTTTTTTTATCCTACTGTTTATACAATATATACAATGAATAAGGGGTAAATTCTTTTAATTTATCATAGAGCTTATCTCTAGGCATGAAGCATGTGAAACCAAATATAATAAATATCAGTCTTTTGTCTTAAGTCTACGTTGGTCTTATGTTTCAAATTCACATTTAAAAATATATTTTTGGTTAGTCTTTCTAAACATAAGTAACACTTCTTCAAAAATAGATTTAATTACTATTTTATAATAATCATGCCTCTATCTATACATGTAAATTAACACCACAGAATAAGATCAGTTTGCAAAGATTATTAAAAACCACAGTATAAAAACACCACATTTACTGCAGCATTCAAATAATTGTGATACTGTCAAGATAACTTTTTATTTTTAAATAAGTTATTTGGAATCTCTTTAGAGAGCAATTTATGTAGTATTAAAAAATGTAAAGAAAAATTATTATTTTACTTACACGGTGTCTCTGATAAGAAGTGAACTTCCCAATTTGAAACAGGTTTTATCACCTTCACAAAACACATGTCTCAGAGAAAATCGCTCTGCTAGGTCAAAACCTGTGAAGTGTGACAAATGTTTTAATCCAGCAGTTTTATTAAACACAGTAAACTCACAGAGACACTGATTTTTACATAGGATGCTTTTGTAGTCATTATCTGCAGATTGATTATTTCAGGTTAAATCGTAAATTACTTGATTTCCATTTCCTCTCTTTAGGGTATAGGAGGACAAAATACATTTCAAAAGATTCAAGTACTAATTTTCTTTGATCTAGGAATGATTCTAAATAAATAATCAGAGTAGCTTATTGTACCAGCTCTGATAGCTAAAGACAGAAAACTAGTTGAATAAAAAGCACTATACCCATCCAACTGAAATCTAAACAGCTTTTTAAAAAATATATGTTGGTGTGGGAAATGTGTGGATTTCATATGCAGTATATGGGTTATGATTACGTGTGCATGAGTCAGAGTGGAGGGAGGGTGGGGAGAGAAAACAGAGGATTAAAGGGAAAAAGAAAGAGAAAGAAGGGTAGGAAGGTCACAAAATGAGTGCCATCGGCATCTTCTTTCCCATACGTTTTCTTTATTTCACATTTTCTACAATAGATATGACTTTTATAATTTCGAATAACTTTTGTTCTCCAAGAAGTTGATTACTCAGCCCTCAAAAAGAGTAAGTTTGACGCAGTTCTAATGAGATGGATGAAACTGGAGCCGATTATACGGAGTGAAGTAAGCCAGAAAGAAAAACACCAATACAGTATACTGACACATATATATGGAATTTAGAAGACAGTAATGATGATCCCAAAAGTGAGACAATATAAGAGACACAGAGGTATAGAACGGACTGTTGGCTTCAGAGGGAGAGGGAGAGGGTGGGAAGATCTGGGAGAATGGCAACGAACCATGTATACAATCATATGGGAGATGAAAAGCCAGTCTATGTTCAATACAGGATACAGGATGCTGGGGGCCAGTGTACGGGATGAACCGGGGAGATGGGTGGGGAAGGGAGGTGGGAGGGGGCTTTAGCATGGGAAGATCGTGTACACCTGTGGCTGATTCATGTCAATGTATGGCAGAACCAATACAGTACTGTGAAATGGAATAAAGCATTAAACAAAAATAAAAAAATTAAAAAAAAAAGAAGTTGAGTTGTTGGTCATCAGGTTCAACAATGTAGAATTCTGCTCTCAGAAAGTTTTGTATATCATCTTCCTGTTTTGCTCTTAATTTTATTGATATTGGTCTCATCATCTTAAATTACAATGTCAAGGAGTCACCTACAATACACAACATGTTTGGTTATAATTTTACACAAAAATGCTTCTTTGTGAAAGATTATCATGCTTACCTGAAACTTCAAGTTTATCTCTGTTGTCTTGTGTAAACTGGCGTCCCTCTGTTCTCAGTATAGGACACTGTTTTTCTATTAAAAAAAATATTGAGAATTTTCAGTACATTGCCTATTGTTTTTCTTTGAATAAATGTGAATCATTGAATACAATCAGAAATGTAGGATAAAATGGAAAGAAATTAAATCCTTTTATTAAATTTCTTTTAAACGAGGATAAGAGTATTACCCACTTAATTGTGTGTTCATGAGAATTACATGTGGTTATATACATGAAGAGGAGAAGGCAATGGCACCCCACTCCAGTACTCTTGCCTGGAAAATCCCATGGATGGAGGAGCCTGGTGGGCTGCAGTCCATGGGGTGGCTAAGAGCCGGACACTACTGAGTGACTTCACTTTCACTTTTACTTTCATGCATTGGAGAAGGAAATGGCAACCCACTCCACTGTTCTTGCCTGGAGAATCCCAGGGATGGGGGAGCCTGGTGGGCTGCTATCTATGGGGTCGCACAGAGTCAGACATGACTGAAGCGACTTAGCAGCAGCAGCAGCAGCAGCACATACATGAAGTGTCTGGAATACAGACAATGCTTGTTAGTCTTAGCTATTGTTAGAGTTTTATTGCTCTAATATTATAATTGCTATAGTATACTTGACAGTAAGAAATTAGCTAGTTTTAATATTGTTAAATTTTCATATTCAAAGTATATTTTAATATTAGAACAAGTGAACTACTACTATTTTAACATAACTTCTATTCAGGTTTTGGTATTAGTGATATTAAACTTTAGAGCAGAAGGAGACTGTAATGAACTAAATGTGTCCCTCCCCAAATTTCTACACTGAGGTCTTAATCCCCAGTGTGATGGTATTTGGAGTTGGGGCCTTTAGGACGTGATTAACTTTGGATGAGGTCATAGGGGTGCAGTCCTCTTGATAGGATTCATATCCTTTACAAAAACTGGAGAAATAGGAGTTCTTTCTCTCCACCTTGTGAGGAATTCAGGAAGAGGGTTCTCACAAGAACTTAGCCAGGTTGGCACACTGATCTCAGACCTAGTCTCCAGAACCGTGTTAAATAAATGTCTGTAGGTTAAGCTCCAAACACTATGGTTTTTTTGTTAGAGCAGCCTGAAATAAATTTATTAAAATAAAACTAAATAGCAAAAGCAGACTCCTGCTATACTAAAGTGGTCTATAATGAAAAATAAATGAGATAAAAATCATTGCTGCTGCTGCTAAGTTGCTTCAGTCATGTCCAACTCTGTGCAGCCCCATAGACAGCAGCCCACCAGGCTCCTCCATCCCTGGGATTCTCCAGGCAAGAACAGTGGAGTGGGCTGCCATTTCCTTCTTCAGTGCATGAAGGTGAAAAGTGAAAGTTAAGTTGCTCAGTCGTGTCTGACTCTTAGCGACCCCATGGACTACAAGCCTACCAGGCTCCTCCATCCACGGGATTTTCCAGGCAGGAGTACTGGAGCAGGTTGCCATTGCCTTCTCCAAAAAATCATTGAGAAAATACTAATTATGTGTTGAGACAATTAATGATGTTCAAAGAAATGATCAAGTTTGCTTCCACTCACAGTGGATTCATTGCATCCCTATATATTAATATAATACTATACATGTACACACTAATTTATTATTATTTGAGGTATATTTAAATTTAATTCCAACTATGGTGACTGCAAAAGTGGGTTAAAGTGACTGTAAAGACAGCTGACTGCCGAAGAATTGATGTTTTTGAACTACGGTGTTGGAGAAAACTCTTGGACTGCAAGTTGATCAAACCAGTCAATCCTAAAGGAAGTCATTTCTGAATATTCGTTGGAAGGACTGATGTTAAAGCTGAAAATCCCATACTTTTCGCCATCTGATGCAAAGAACTGACTCACTGAAAAAGACCCTGATGCTGGGAAAGATTGAGGGCAGGAGGAGATGGGACGACAGAGGATGAGATGGTTGGATGGCATCACCAACTCAATGGACATGAGTTTGAGTAAGCTCCGGGAGTTGGTGATGGACAGGGAGGCCTGGCCTGCTGCAGTCCATTGTCCATGAGATCTCAAAGAGTTGGGCATGACTGAGGGACTGAACTGACTGACAGCGACTGCAGTCACAATATTAAAAGATATTTGCTCCTTGGAAGAAAAGCTATGAGAAACCTAGACAATTTAGTAAAAAGCAGAGACATCACTTTGTCAACAGAGGTCTATATAGTCAAAGCTATGGTTTTTCTAGTAGTCATGTATGGATGTGAGATTTGGACTGTAAAGAAAGATGGACACCAAAGAACTGATGCTTTATGCAGTCACAATATTAAAAGATATTTGCTCCTTGGAAGAAAAGCTATGAGAAACCTAGACAATTTAGTAAAAAGCAGAGACATCACTTTGTCAACAGAGGTCTATATAGTCAAAGCTATGGTTTTTCTAGTAGTCATGTATGGATGTGAGATTTGGACTGTAAAGAAAGATGGACACCAAAGAACTGATGCTTTTGAACTGTGGTGCTAGAGAAGACTCTTGAGAGTCCCATGAGCAGCAAGATCAAACCAGTCATTTCTAAAGGAAATCAACCCTGAATATTCATTAGGACTGATACTGAAACTGAAGCTCCAGTACTTTGACCATATGATGCGAAGAGCAGACTCATTGGAAAAGACCCTGATGCTGGGAAAGATTGAAGGCAGGAAGAGAAGGGGACAATGGAGGATGAGACGGTTGGATGGCAACATCAAGACAATGAACATGAGTCTGAGCAAACTCTGGGAGAGAGTGAAGGACAGGAATGTCTGATGTGCTGCAGTTCAAATCAGACATGA
>SJYC01022292.1:0-24648 GCA_006408675.1 Madoqua kirkii | reverse complement strand
GAAATAGATGGGGAAACAGTGGAAACAGTGTCAGACTTTATTTTGGGGTGCTCCAAAATCACTGTAGATGGTGACTGCAGCCATGAAATTAAAAAAACACTTGCTCCTTGGAAGGAAAGTTATGACCAACCTAGATAGCATATTGGAAAGCAGAGACATTACTTTGCCAACAAAGGTCTGTCTAGTCAAGGCTATGGTTTTTCCAGTGGATGTGAGAGTTGGACTGTGAAGAAAGCTGAGTGGAGAAAAATTGATGTCTTTGAACTGTGGTGCTGAAGAAGACTCTTGAGAGTCCCTTGGACTGCAAAGAGATCCAACCAGTCCATTCTAAAGGAGATCAGCCCTGGGTGTTCTATGGAAGGAATGATGCTGAAGTGGAAACTCCAGTACTTTGGCCACCTCATGAGAAGAGTTGACTCATTGGAAAAGACTCTGATGCTGGGAGGGATTGGGGGCAGGAAGAAAAGGGGACGACAGAGGATGAGATGGCTGGATGACATCACTTACTCGATGGACATGAGTTTGAGTGAACTCAGGGAGTTGGTGATGGACAGGGAGGCCTAATGTGCTTCGATTCATGGGGTCGCAGAGATTCGTACACGATTGAGCGACTGAACTGAACTGAACTGAGCAATATCTTTAGCTCTATTTCAGTAGAGACAAAGATGAACATTTAATTCTGTCTCAATTGTCTGGGCATGATAATTGAGTTGGGCTTTACAGGATCAGTAGAATTATGGAAAAGAATTGCCAGCTTATAGGCCTTGGTGAAAATTGGTGCTGTGATTCAGAAAGTATCGGTTTTAGGGAATTGAAAAGAGGCTAGAGAAATAGACTAGGGCCAAACTGTGAAGATTCTCAAATTTCCCATGCAGAATTTAGAACTTAATTCTACTAATTTTTTATTTCAAACTTACAGAAAAGTTATAAGATAAGAATAAAATACAAATTCTAATACAGATACATACTCTTTTCTCAGAATCACTTATTGTTTATACTTTTCCCTATTTATCAATCATTTACTCTACTTCTCTCTATATAGATATTGATATAGATATAATGTTATCTATATATAGTTAAATACTTATATTTCTGTATATAGCTGAAATGTTTTAGAGTGAGCTACATATAAGTAAGTAAGTAAAGTTACTCAGTCATGTCCAACTCTTTGTGACCCCGTGGACTGCAGTCCACCAGGCTCCTCAGTCCATGGGATTCTCCAGGCAAGAATACTGGAGTGGGTTGCCATTTCCTTCTCCAAGGGATCTTCCCAACCCAGGGATCAAACCCAGTCTCCTGCATTGGAGGCAGACGCTTTAACCTCTGAGCATATCATGTCTTTTTACCTTAAATTTTCTTTGTGCATTTCCCCATAACAAGAATATTTACATGACTCAATACAGTAACAACTTCAGTAAATTTAACATTAATAAAATTATTTTTACCTGATCTCTTTTTCACACTCTAGTTTTTTTTTTCAATTAACACAATAATATAGTTTATAGTTTTTATTTTTCTAGAACAAGGACGAATCTATATTCAGGGACTGTGTTTTGTTGTTATGCCTTTTAGTACCATCTGTCCATACCATTTTCACAGCATTTGTCTTTTTTAAAAGTTCTACATTATTTTCAATTTTTTCATGGTGGTAAAATACACATGACATAAAGTTTACCATCTTAACCATTTTTATTCATACAATTCAATGATGTTATATGATTGTGTAACTGTTACCACCGTACATCTCCATAACTGTTTTCACCTTTTAAAGCTGAAATTTTGTACCCATTAATCAGTAATTCCCTATTCCCTTTCCCCTTTCCCTTCTGGCAACCCATTCTGTTTTCTCTCTTATGATTGTGACTACTCTAGGAATCTCACATAAGAGGAATCATATAATACTTTTCCTTTTGTGATTGGCTTATTTCATCTAGCATAGTGTCCTCAAGGTTTATCCATGTTGTGTAAATCTCAGAATCTCCTGTCTTCTTGAAGCTGAATAATATTTTATTGTACATATATATTTTTTACTTTTCCATTCACATTCTAGCTATTATGACTAATGCTATGAACATAAATGTATCTGTTTAAAACAAACCTTTGGACATACACCTAAAATTGGAATTGTTTGATCATATGGTTATTCTATTTTTAATTTGTTGAGGAAACTTCATACCATTTTCTACAGCAACTGTACCATATAATACCCCATAAACAGTGCACAAAATTTTAACTTTTTCCATACCACATGCTCTTAATTTTCTTCATATCCTCACCAATAGTCATTACTTTTTATTTTTATTTTTTGGTAGTTCCCATCCACATGGATGTGACCCAGAATTGGCAGAGATCTGGTCAGTCATTTATTTGAGACTTCAGTGTCAACAGAAACTTTGCTCTTTTCTTCTTCTTCCCTCAATGAGGACTCTTTAGTGTCTGTCTAAGTTATGTTCAGGTATCTGCATTTTACACAAAGCCTAAAGTCAAAAGCGAAAGCCTTTGACAGTGTGAATCACAACAAACTGTGGAATATTCTTAATGAATTGGGAATACCAGACCACCTTACCTGCCTTCTGAGAAACCTGTATGTAGGTCAAGAGGCAACATTTAGAACCAGACTTGGACAACAGAACTGTTCAAAATTGGGAAAGGAATACATCAAGGCTGATTTGTCATCTGCTTATTTAACTTATATGCAGAGTACATCAGGTGAAATACCAAGCTGGATAAAGCACAAGCTGGAATCAAGATTGCTAGGAAAAATATCAACAACCTCAAATATGCAGATGACACCATCATTATGGCAGAAAGCAAAGAGGAACTAAAGAACCTCTTGATGAAAGTGAAAGAGGAGCATGAACAAGTTTGCTTAAAACTCAAAATTCAAAAACCTAAGATCATGGCATCCAGTACCATCAGTTCATGAGGAAACAATGGAAACAGTGACAAACTTTACTTTCTTGGGCTCCAAAATCACTGCAGGGGGTAACTGTAGTCATGAAATTAAAAGACACTTGATCCTTGGGAGAAAAGCTATAACAAACCTAGACAGCATATTCAAAAGCAGAGACATTACTTTGTCAACAAATGTCCATATAGTCAAAGCTATGGTTTTTCCAGTAGTCATATATGGTTGTGAGATGTGGACTATAGAGAAAACTGAGCACCAAAGAATTGATGCTTTTGAACTGTGGTACTGGAGAAGACTCTTGAGAATCTCGCAGACTGCAAGGAGATCAAACCAATCAATCCTGTAGGAAATCAGTCCTGAATATTCATTGGAAAGACTGATGCTGAAACTGAAGCTCCAAACTTTGGTCACCTGATGCAAAGAACTGGCTCACTGGAAAAGACCCTGATGCTGGGAAAGATTGAAGGTGGAAGGAGAAGGCGTTGACAGAGGATGAGATGGTTGTATGTCATCACCAACTCAATGGACATGAATTTGAGCAAGGAGTTGGTGATGGACAGGGAAGCCTGGTGTGCTGCAGTCCATGGTTGCAAAGAGTTAGACACAACTGAGAAACTGAGAGCGACTGAACTGAAATGAAAAGATAGGCTCATGTGCCTTCTTTTCTAAAATAATAGGTCTGACCTCTGCTTCACCCAATATCCTTCTCTAACCATCATTTGCCTCTCAGCCTCAAAACATCTATGATGTATATTGCTTGTTATTCATCCATGTTTTAAACAACATTTAGTTATAATTTTACAATACTGTCCATTTTTGATGTTGTGGAATGATTACAGCCTGTATTATCTGTATGTTTCTTAACATATGTTTCAATAACATAGTATTGAATTACAAAGCATATCACTAGAGCATATCCTCAGGGTGAATAAAAGCATTTTACTTTACTATTGCTCAGTATATCTTGGTGAAGGAGAATCCAAAATAAAATTTGTCCTCACCAGGATGACAGAGAAGAGCACTTAAATCCAGGACCGCGTTCTCCAAGGTTGGAGCTTAGCAATCTAATCCTTTTAGCAAGTTCTATCAACTGTTTCTTAAGTTGCCATTATATTTTATGTATCCCAAAAGAATAGAAAGGAAAGGCTGAAGAGGAACAGAACCAAAAAAAGCCTTGCAGTTCCAAAGAGTGTTGAGCCACTTCTTTTTAAAATGTCAAAAATCTGATGAAGAACTCCTCAGAATATTTCACATCCCAGCACCTTGCTTAGAAGTGAGTCCTGTAACTAGGATTTTGGTAAGGGTTGCTTGAGAAGCAAAGCCAGAGGGAAGGAGTGTCTAACTGTTTGCTTTCCCTTTCTGATGGTCTAAGCAGGATTGGATTAATTGGAAAAATTTTTTTTTTTTTTTTTCCTGACAGGAAAACCACTTTGTTGCTGTCTCATCAGGAGAAAAAAAAAATGAGGGGAAAGGCAATAACAAAAGTTCTTTTTTGTCATATTCAGAGCAAAGATATTTTCCTTTCAAGTGAATTGAGCTAAAATCTTCATAATACTTGAAGAATGATATTCCAGAACTCATTCCTGCTGAAACAACTGGATGTTTCCTATAAGGTCTTCCTGGTAGGGAGAGATGCTGTGATGCTGTGACTCAACAGGTCAAGTGCTACTGTTTTTGAATCCCAGTCTGTATTCAGCTAGGACTTCCCAAGTGGCTCAGCAGTAAAAGAACCCACCTGCCAACGTAGGAGACTCAGGAGCCATAGATTTGATCCCTAGGTCAGGAAGATCCTCTGGGGGAGCAAATAACAACCCTCTCCAGTATTCTTGCCTGGGAAATTCCACGGACAGAGGAGCCTAGTGGGCTACAGTCCATGGGGTCACAAAGAGTCAGACACGACTGAGCAACTGAGCACTCACTACATTCAGTTACATGAACCGACTGTGCTGAATTTGTTCTTAATCCTCATTCCAATTTGCTCTACTTGAGATAAATAGAATGGCATAGAAAAACCTAACATACTTCCGCTCCTTTTTCCTGGTTTGGTTCTTCTAGCTGAAGTGTCAGAGAAGAGCAAAGCAATTTCAGGTCACTGCTTGCTTTCTCTGTAAACAACAAATAGAGAGGCAGGGATACTTCCATTTCAACAGCATTTCTGGGTGTCTATGGTGATTTTGCTGGATCAGTGCATATCCTTAACACAAAATTTAACAAGCAATTGAGTTGTTTATATTGTTTTTTTTTAATGTCTTTCATGCCACACCAAATGGGGAGAAGAGAGAAGAAGGCCACAAAAGCTATTGAATTGCAGCTCACTCCATGAATATAAAAAGAAATTACACAGAGGAGAAAGCAGGTGTATTGCGAAGTTAGGCTTCTTTTATAGCCTGAGGAAAATTCTGGCTTTCAGCCAAATGTCTTTCAGCTGAGAGTTCCACAGAAACTTAGGCTATATACTTTTTTCAATTCAAGTGTTCTTATTTAAAAAAATAGTGCATGTGTGTTGATAAAAATGGAAAGAAATACTATAAGAATTCACCTATTATCCTGTTTCTGTTCTCAAATTTTATTGTATTTTTCTCAGATGTTTTCTCAGTTTTCTGCATGGATGATAGCTGTGTGAATTTAATTTCTAATCATACTTTTTACCTCCACTCTGCTAAATTACAGTGTTTTTGTTGTTGAAACTCTCTTCCACTCATACTTTGCAATAGAGTCACATGTGTGTGCTCCTTGAAGGATTCACATGTACACACCAAATAGAGCCTCATCTCTATTTTGTTGACAATGGTAACAAAGGCTATAGAAGTAAAGGGCTTCCCTGGTGGCTCAGATGGTAAAAAATCTGCTTGGAATGTGGGAGAACCAGATTAAATTCCTGGGTCAGAAAGATCATCTGGAGAAGGAAATGGCAACCCACTCCAGTATTCTTGCCTGGAGAATCCCATGGACGGAGGAGCCTGGGCTACAGTCCATGGGGTCTCAAAGAGTTGGACACAAATGAGTGACTACCACTGTCTCTTTCAAGTAAAGGCAGGATAGGAAGTTCAACATATTATCTCATATTTTTATTATGTATTACTTCCCAAGATAAGAAAAAGTTGTTTTGAGGTGTTATAAAATCAGGTAACAGCTACCATGGAGCTCAAATTTGTTATAAGCTAGTATATATTAATACCTGTAATTATGCCTTTCTTCCCAATCACGCCTCCACAAAGAGGGAAGAGGTTGATTCCCATTTAAAGAGATTTTGTTAAAATGTATCTTTTAAGGTCAATCTCGTGATGCTGATTTAATTGTTCTGGATGGGGCCCAGGCATCAGAGAATTTTAGTAGCTCTCTGAATAATTCTAGCTACAATAGTAACTCTACTGGTTAGAATCAGAAGAGCCGGTGAAATGTGTGTGGGAGGCAGTGGGCAGTGAGGACTGGGAATACCAAATCTAAAATCTGAGAAATTTAGAAAATAAAGGAAGCTAAGAGTCACACATTAATTGGCAACTGAAGTGCAATAATGCTAAGTAAAGATTTTGTCCAAGGTAACTATGCTAGACGCAAAGCCTGGAAGAGAATTCTCTTTTTATCCCTAATGCTTCCAGAACAGGTAAACTCATGTGTCATGTCCTGCAGATACTTTTAGGTTTTTCTCTTTTTTTTGGCTTGTCTATATGTTTTTCATTTAATGAAAGATATGTTTTATAATATCAGACCGTGGGCTATGAGGTAATTTACTAAAAATATTCTTTTTATTAAATATTATTCTTCTAACCTCTTAAATAAAATATATCAGTACCATTTTTCATAAGTTTATATTTTCTATATATATTTTTTAAATTCCAGAATGTATAATTTATTATAAGCAGTTCATCTGCAAAGTAACTCTCTGCCCAGTGCTTTATTTATTGAAAGGGAAATCCATTCTATAAAGAAAGAGTGCTCCTGCAGTGCAGACACAGAACTATTTTTGTTTTGCTTTTCTTTTTATCTTCTCTCTCAGTGGTAATTTCTCCTTCATCCTTCCCCAGGCTTTGGCATACCACTTTAATGCAAAATAAGATAATCATTTAAGCATTTTTATAACAGTTTTGTAGGGGAGTAGAATTTGTCTTTAAAATAAGTCTTTTAAACATAGGTTGATTTAATAATATTATAGACTTTATAATGAATTCATGAAAATTCTAATGATCTTTTATTTTCTCATCACAAGTTTACTGGATGTCTGCTCTGTGCAAAGTGTAAATGGTTTCCAGAGTGGCATAATAGTAAAACTCACAAATACTGCCATTTTGCCATTATACTTAACTGAAAGTTTGTACATGTCATTAACTTGTTATTTCTAAAATAATTACAAAGCAAAGTAAATTCTGATATGCACTGCAACTTTCTGTCATCACGAAATCCATAGACAAAAAGATAATTCTAGCAATCCAAGGCCTCGTGTGACTTGATTTTTCTAGGAGTGTTAACTGAATTTCCCTTTTGGAGAGCAGTGCATATTTTTGAGATCTGTGATAACAATGGACACCCAGAGAGGAAATGTTTTCAGTGACAAGTCTGTTAGACCACATGGGGATTGAACCTTGACTTTGGCCTCATTGTGACAATCAGAGTTAGCCAGTAGGGGGAAGAAAGGGGTTTTCAAAGATTTTCAATTAACAAAGACCTTGTTTAAAATTTAGTGATTCCAGTAAAGGAAGCACAGGAAATATTTCCATAGATATTATATTAACTTTATTAAAGTGGAGTGCATTCATATGCTTTCTTTTTTTTTTACCCTTGTCCTTCACTCATATGTACATGTGGGTATTTGCTTTTTTGTGTGCATGCTTCTTCCATTTGAGGGAATATCATTATAATAAATATATTGCTAGAGTTTTGTCTCTCTTCTCAGCATTTTTTAAAATATCTCATTAATATACATGAACCTAGCCATGGACAGAAATCTAGATGCTATGTAGCATAGTTGTGAGAAAATTACTTACATATTCTTTCACTCCATCTTCTTTCTACTAAAAGTCACTGGGCATTTTTATGTTGTTGGTGACTGACAATTTTGATAGGCATTTAGAAAAGTTACATGATGGTGTGATATGGCAATATGGTGACAAACAAGTATTTTTCTCTTAACAAGTCTATTTCCAGACGGCCCCCTACTGAGTTCTGTTTATAATGGATAAATAAGTCACTATCTTTATGCTACAGATGTAAAAAGAAGGACCCTCCTGACTATTTCCTAATGTCCTTTCCAGTTCTAAAATACTAATTGTAAATTTAAGACTAAAAAATAATTTATAAAAGTTGTTACTAAATATACATTGGTTGAAATTTTGCTATTGTCTATTTACCATATTAGTAATTCAAACAGACTTATTTAATTTATAAACAGGAAAACATACAAGATACTCCAGTGGAAGCAGATTTTTATCAGTGTTTCCTCTTTCTCAGTAAATGAGGAAGTGAGAGTTATTCTGCAAACAATATACAATCTAATGACATATCATTATAGAAGAGGGATAATTATAACCATAAAGACTAAGATCATCATCATTGATCTGGATTACATGTTTTGGACATTACTAAATGTCCAATCAAAGTTACAAGCAAAATTCTGTGATTCAGTGAGGCTAACATAGAAAAGGAGCTTTGTTTTGTAGAAAATGATCTTTGATGACTTTGCTATAAATGGATTTTATCTTCACTTTTTGTTGGTACATTATTGAAGTGCAATCATAAAAACATTGACAGTTTTTAAATCAAATATGGCTTCTTTCATGGCTGAAACTGTTCTGTTTAACAAGTATCTTTTCCAGCATATACTCATAAATTGTAAAGCATGACAGATTTTAGCTTATAACCACATTATAGCCAAGACATAATTTATTAAAGTGGTAAATATATATGTCTATGAATTTCTGCTATATTTATTTTTAAAGTGAGTTTATACAATAACCTCAGATATGCAGATGACACCACCCTTATGGCAGAAAGTGAAGAGGAACTAAAAAGCCTCTTGATGAAAGTGAAAGAGGAGAGTGAAAAAGTTGGCTTAAAGCTCAACATTCAGAAAATGAAAATCATGGCATCTGGCCCCATCACTTCACGGGAAACAGATGGGGAAACAATGGAAACAGTGTCAGACTTTATTTTTCTGGGCTCCAAATCACTGCAAATTGTGACTGCAGTCATGAAATTGAAAGATGCTTACTCCTTGGAAGGAAAGTTATGACCAACCTAGATAGCATATTGAAAAACAGACATTACTTTGCCAACAAAGGTTCATCTAGTCAAGGCTATGGTTTTTCCAGTGGACATGTATGGAGTTGGACTGTGAAGAAAGCTGAGCACTGAGAATTGATGCTTTTGAACTGTGGTGTTGGAGAAGACTCTTGAGAGTCCCTTGGACTGCAAGGAGATCCAACTAGTCCATTCTAAAGGAGATCAGTCCTAGGTGTTCTTTGGAAGGTCTCATGCTAAAGCTGAAACTCCAGTACTTTGGCCACCTCATGTGAAGAGTTGACTCATTAGAAAAGACTTTGATGCTGGGAGGGATTGGGGGCCTGAGGAGAAGGGGACGACAGAGGATGAGATGGCTGGATGGCATCACTAACTTGATGGACATGAGTCTGAATGAACTCCGGGAGTTGGTAATGGACAGGGAGACCTGGCGTGTGCAAATCATGGAGTCGCAAAGAGTCGGACATGACTGAGTGACTGAACTGAACTGAACTGAGTTTATATAAACAGTTCTAAAATAATTCTTCTGGTACTATACCTCTGATAAGATCATAAAATATAGTATTTGAACTGAGATGCCATTGAAATAATTAGTCAAATATCCTTACTCCCTGTTTAAAACTGTAAAGATGTCTCCTTTTTATCTTCAAAATAGAATCTGAGTACCTTGGCATTGTATTAAGATCCTCAATGATCTTCCATTTCCTCATGTTCTTGCCACTTAGCCAATTAACATCAAACTAGTAAGAGTATCTAGTCACAGAGTAAGGAGTTCTTCATCTTTCTACTACAGAACATTCTCTTCCCTTTTAGTGCAATATGCTAACCACCTTCCTTCCTGACTGTGTGGTATCTTTCAAGATTAAGCTAAGAAAGTACTTCTGTAGGATGTTTTCTCTGAAACCCCAATCCATTATTTGGAATTAGCATCCTGTGCATGACTCTATTTTTTCATTTAGTTTATTTAAGCAAAGTTTATTTCTTCATAAATGTATAACCAAACATGCCATATTTATATAACACATGTGTATGTAAGCTTACTATTAGATGAATATATGCATAGAGGTGTATATATCTTTCTATCTAGACTGTGTACTTAAGTAAACTTTATCTTCTATTTCTCTCTCCCCACAAAAATGCATGTGTATGCATTTAGATACACTTTTGTGTACCTATGTTGCAGAAACCAGTAATCAAGAAGCCAAGCAACACACAAAGAGAGTTGGAGAACTCAGGTTAATTACGTCGGCGGACACAGAGGAGTTAACACCCCAAGTTCTGAGCCCCAAACAAAGGGGTTACAGAGTTTTTATTTATGAACAGGAATGATTAAGTGGGTTTGTGGGTTTGCAGGGGCCAGGGTAATTGCAAACAACAGAACAAGAGTGAGATATGCTCGTGAGTCCCCACTTTCTGAGACCTACATGATCTAGACTTTGCAAGGAGCAAGCTGAGTTACAAAGGCAGAAAGAGCAGGAGGTTATGTAAATATTGATTTCCTCTTCACTTACCACCTTCTTGTCTCTTGTCTTGTTTGCTTCTCAGTATTAATGACTCTCTTTTATTCTTAATGCATGAATGTAACCCTATAAACATTTGTTAAACTGTTACAATGAGGGAAGAAAGCATGAAAATATGTATGGTATATGTCCATGGCCACAGGGATAACTATGATAGCCTTTGTCTTCTAGCCACCTGTCTTAGAATCAAATAGTAGTAAAATTTTAAAAAGATGGGAATCAGACCACCAACCGGTCTTCTGCAAAATCTCTATGCAGGTTAAGAAGCAACAGTTAGAACTGGACACAGAACAACAGACTGGTTCCAAAGAAAGAAAGGAGTACGTCAAGGTTGTATATTGTCAGCCTGCTTATTTAGCATATATGCAGAGTATATCATGAGATACACTGGGCTGGATGAAGCACAAGCTAGAATCAAGACTGCTGGGAGGTATATTAATAATCTCAGATATGAAGATGACACCACCCCTATGTTAGAAGGCAAAGAGGAACTAAAGAACCTCTTGATGAAAGTGAAAGAGCAGAGTGACAAAGTTGGCTTAAAACTCAACATTCAGAAAACTAAGATCATGGCATCCAGTCCCATTAATTCATGGCAAGTAGATGGGGAAACAATGGAAACAGTGAGAGAGTTTATGTTTTTGATCTCCAAAATCAGTGCCAATGGTGAGTGCAGCCATGAAATTAAAAGACACTAGATGTGTATAAGAGACAGATACTAAGCAATGGAGATACAGAGTTTAATAGGACATATTAATATAATAATAATTACTAGAATTTATTTAACAGCTGCTATCTTTCAGCTACCATTCTAAGACTTTTGCTTATTTTAATATCTAGGTTAATAATGCTGAATAGTGAATGAAAGTGAAAGTGGTAGTTGCTCAGTTGTGTCTGACTCTTTGTAATCCTATAGACTATAGCCCACCAGGCTCCACTGTCCATTGAATTCTCCAGGCAGGAATATTGCAGTGGGTTGCCATTTCCTTCTCCAGGGGGTATTCCTGACCCAGGGATTTAACCTGGATCTGCCACATTTCACATGTATTCTCTACCATCTGAGCCACCAGGAAAGTTCCTGAATAATAATATATAATTATTATTAATATATGTGTTAAAGTATGCTACTAATCAGTTCAGTTCAGTCACTCAGTTGTGTCAGACTCATTGCGACCCCATGGACTGCAGTGTACCAGGCTTCCCTGTCCATCACCAACTCTGGGAGCCTACTCAAACTCATGTCCATTGCATCAGTGATGCCATCCAACCATCTTATCCTCTGTCATCCCTTTTTCCTCCCACTTTAAAATCTTCCCAGTACCAGGGTCTTTTCAAAGGAGTCAGTTCTTCTCATCAGGTGGCCAAAGTATTGGAGCTTCAGCTTCAGCAGAGTATTCAGGAATGATTTCCTATAGGATTGACTCTCCTTGTTGGTTGGTTCTCCTTGTAGTCCAAGGGACTCTAAAGAGTCTTCTCCAACACCACAGTTCAAAAACATCAATTCTTTGATGTTCAGCTTTCTTTATAGTCCAGCTCTCACATCCATATATGACTACTCTGGAAAAACCATAGCTTTCACTAGATGGACTTTTGTTGGTAAAGTATTGTCTCTGCTTTTTAATATGCTGTCTAGGTTTGTCATAGATTTTCTCCCAAGGAGCAAGTGTCTTTTAATTTCATGGCTGCACTCACCATTGGCACTGATTTTGGAGATCAAAAACATAAACTCTCTCACTGTTTCCATTGTTTCCCCATCTACTTGCCATGAATTAATGGGACTGGATGCCATGATCTTAGTTTTCTGAATGTTGAGTTTTAAGCCAACTTTGTCACTCTGCTCTTTCACTTTCATCAAGAGGTTCTTTAGTTCCTCTTTGCCTTCTAACATAGGGGTGGTGTCATCTTCATATCTGAGATTATTAATATACCTCCCAGCAGTCTTGATTCTAGCTTGTGCTTCATCCAGCCCAGTGTATCTCATGATATACTCTGCATATATGCTAAATAAGCAGGCTGACAATATACAACCTTGACGTACTCCTTTCTTTCTTTGGAACCAGTCTGTTGTTCTGTGTCCAGTTCTAACTGTTGCTTCTTAACCTGCATAGAGATTTTGCAGAAGACCGGTTGGTGGTCTGATTCCCATCTTTTTAAAATTTTTCCACAGTTTGTGGTGATCCACACAGTCAAAGTCTTTGGCATAATCAATAAAACAAAAGTAGATGTTTTTCTGAAGCTCTAGCTTTTTTGATGATCCAGAGGATGTTGGCAATTTGATCTCTGGTACCTCTGCCTTTTCTAAATCAGGCTTCAATAACTGGAAGTTCACAGTTCACGTACTGTTGAAGCCTGGCTTGGAGAATTTTGAGTATTACTTTGCTAGTGTGTGACATAATTACAGTTGTGTGATGGTTTGAACATTCTTTGGCATTGCCTTTCTTTGGGATTGGAATGAAAATTGACCTTTTCCAGTCCTGTGGCCCCTGCTGAGTTTTCCAAATTTGCTGACATATTGAGTGCAGCACTTTTGCAATATCATCTTTTAGGATTTGAAGTAGCTCAACTGGAATTCTATCATCTCCACTAGCTTTGTTCATAGTGATGCTTTCTAAGACCTACTTGACTTCACATTCCAGAATGTCTGGCCCTAGGTGAGTGATCATACCTTCATGGTTATCTGGGTCATAAAGATCTTTTTGTATAGTTCTTCTGTTTATTCTTGCCACCTCTTCTTAATATCTTTTGCTTCTGTTAGGGCCGCACCATTTCCATCCTTTATTGTGACCATTTTTGCATGAAATGTTCCCTTTGAATCTCTAATTTTCTGAAGAGATCTCTAGTCTTCCCCATTCTATTTTTTCGCTCTTTCTTTGCATTGATGACTATGAAAGGCTTTCTTATCTCCCCTTGCTACTCTTTGGAACGCTGCATTCAAATGGGTATATCTTTCCTTTTCTCCTTTGTTATTATGTCATTAATACATAACTACAATAATAGTATATAACAATATTCTGTGTTCAGTTCAGTTGCTCAGTTGTGTCCAACCCTTTGCGATCCCATGAACTGCAGCACGCTAGGCCTCCCTGTCCATCATCAACTCCCAGAGTCTACCCAAACCCATGTATATTGAGTCGGTGATGCCATCCACCCAACTCATTCTCTGTCGTCCCCTTCCCCTCTTGCCTCCAATCCCTCCCAGGATCAGGGTCTTTTCAAATGAGTCAGCTCTTCACATCAGGTGCCCAAAGTATTGGAGTTTCAGCTTCAACATCTGTCCTTCCAATGAACACCCAGAACTGATCTCCTTTAGGATGGACTGGTTGAATCTCCTTGCAGTCCAAGAGACTCTCAAGAGTCTTTTACAATACCACAGTCCAAAAGCATCAATTCTTTTGTGCTCAGCTTTCTTTATAGTCCAACTCTCACATTCATACATGACCACTGGAAAAACCATAGCCTTGACTAGACAGACCTTTGTTGGCAAAGTAATGTCTCTGCTTTATAATATGTTGTCTAGGTTGGTCGTAACTTTCCTTCCAAGAAGTAAGTGTCTTTTAATTTCATGGCTGCAATCACCATCTGCAGTGATTTTGGATCCCCCAAAAATAAAGACTGACACTATTTCTACTGTTTCCCCATCTGTTTGCCATGAAATGATGGGACAGGATGCCATGATCTTCGTTTTCTGAATGTTCAGCTTTAAGCCAACTTTTTCACTCTCCTCTTTCACTTTCAGCAAGAGGCTCTTTAGTTCTTCACTTTCTTCCATAAGGGTGGTGTCATCATTCTGTATACGTTATATTAATTTCAAAATACTCATAAGAAGCAGTGTCAGAGAACTAAAGTGCCTGTTCAAAGTCACCATATTAAGTAACAGAGTAAAAATCCAAGCCTATGTTCAAAATTCCTACATAGCTTAGTTTACCACACTGCCTGTATTGAGAGGTTGGTGAGAATTACTGTAGCCCTTCACATTCAGTTATTCTATCAAATCACAGTGAAATAACTTAATAATTATTTAGTGTGTTTATACTTTGATTAAAACTCTTACCCCAAGGCAAATAATAAATAATCTAAAATCAAAATTAAATTTGAACATTCAATTTCTCTAAAAATAACTTGCAAATGTGAACTTGCTTAATTATGAATATAAAAACTTAGAATTGAGTCATTTAAAAAATGCTGCTCATAAATTTAAAGAAAACTAGTTTCTCTCTCTTTTTGCATTCTGAATTCCTCTTCAGTTGATTCATAAATTAATTAATTACCATCGAGCGACCTGAGGGCAGTTAAAAATTGGGTCCAAATTAATAAGAAAGGAGGCAATTAGTCTGGAATTTCAATGTTCAGTACAATCTGAATCAGAAGTGATCCATTTTTTGAAAAGGAAAACATCAATGTCTTTTTAATTTCACTGTCTTTGAATGAGGATGAAGGAGGAGGAGAATCAAGATAACCAATTATTCTCAAATGAAAATTAAGAAGAGATGTTATCAGAAATCAACCAAAAGCATATTTTCTTTCTATATACTTTAATCACAAAAGAAAAGATCTGTTTTGTGTTGAAGGTTGGATATATTTTGAATTCAAGCTTAGAATCATCTTCAGACACTTGTATTGAGACACAAATGTAGCATACATGTTTAATCCACTAGGGCTAAAATAGTAACTCTTTTCTTTATCATTTATTTATTCAGTTAAATGGGATTTTTGCTTTAGTGAATTAACAGAATTAATCTGGTGTCTTTATTGATTTCCAAGTGAATAAATGGGTTGAATGATTAAAATGAATATGTTTAGCTAAAGAGAAACACATTGCCTCAAACTAAAAATATTCCAAAAAACATTTTCAGTCTTTGAAATTAAATCTACCTGTGCTCCCTGGGATACATAGGGAAATAAAGACTTTCATTAAGCCTTTAGTAAGTAGTAACAGGAATAGAAATACATAGTTTGCCCAGGGTTATCTGATTGTATTAATATGTAGTCTTTCATATGTTAAATGAAAGACCAAAGATGTGGGCTAAAAGCAGGGGAGGTAGGGAAGCAGATTGGGAGAGCTTTAAATAGCTAATCATTTCCTGAATTGAGCCTCTCTGGTCTCTCCACTATTTAACCTACATTGGGCTTAGTATTTGACACACACAAGGAAAGATTTAAAACTAATAATAAGAGAAATAGAATGAATAGCAAAATTTCAGATAGGCTAATAATGTTCCAGGTGTCATTTCCCCAGATGTTTTCACCCAGATTATGGAACATGAGGTCATGACTATAAAGGTAATCTCTTCCTATTTCTAGCAAAGGGACTTTGAAGGACTACAGTATCTCTCCCAGGATTTGAATAATGTATTTGTTTCTTCTTAACCTGATGTTTAGATTCTTTTGCCCTTAACTCTAAGACCTTTAAATCCCTCATTTCTTTCACAGTTGATTAAGTAACAGCCCTGAGAAAAGCACTGACTGACTGTTCAACAGAAAACTTTTCAGGAGGCTAATAGGCTCTGACCTCTAAGAAATTATGTTGTTAAATTGACTCAAGACCTTACCAGGGAGACCAGGTTTTACTAAAGACCATATTAAAGTTTGGATTCTTCACTATTGAAAAAAATTATTTTCCTCCAAGATCTGCAAATACCAGTTTTTCTTTTTCTATCTTGCAACTCAGCTTTTGTGTGTCTTGAATTCTCAGTGATATCCAGAATGTTAATTGTGTTACAGTGCCATTGGCTGCTGTACCCTATCCTCAGGTGTAATCAGTTTGCACAAGTAGAGCTGAATCAGTTATATCTGAAATAAATGTTAAAAGAATTGATAAATAGTTGCTGTTCTGAGTCCTGTGTGTGTCTTCCCTTCATCCATAGCAGTTCCTCCTGAAAATTGCTCCAGGACCCCAGCTAAGTGACTATGAAATTTATAATCACCTATAAGTGCAAATGATGTTTAAGAGGACCATCTATGTCTGCAAGCTGAAAAGAACAGAGTGCTCAGCTAAACATTCAATTACTTGAGGTTAGGGTATTGCCTCTTTTACTCTGAGGTTATTTAAACTTCATGCAAAAATAGAGACAACATTTTTAGTGTCTAACTTAGTATAAGGATCCAAAATATTTAGGAAAGTTTTAGATTCACATATCCTATCTAAAAATTAAAATATGATAGAAGTAAAGTCACTCAATGGTGTACGACTCTTTGCGACCTCATGGACTGTAGCCTACCAGGCTCCTCTCTCCATGGGATTCTCCAGGCAAGAGTATTGGAGAGGGTTGCTATTTCCTTCTCCAGGGGATCTTCCTGACCCAGGGATTGAACCCAGGTCTCCCGCATTCCAGGCAAACGCTTAACCTCTGAACCACTAGGGAAGCATAGTACATAAATTGAAAATTACTTAAGAGATGAATTTACAGGATAAGAGAAGTTCAGGGCATAGAAAAATTTTAAATTACGTTACACACATATGTATATTTTATTCATTTATGAAATGTATACAAGATGAACATGGATTTCATTTTTTAATCTGTAAAGTCTCTCAAAACCATATAAGTCAATACTATATTATATTTTATAGGCAGTGTATTTTTACTGCCTTTAAGAGAAAAGATAAGAGAACAGATATTGCCTGGGTTCATTTCTCAGCTTTACTCCTCGGATAAGAGATTTTAAGTGGAATAATGATAGTATCTACTTGATAGGAATTTTATGAGAACTGTGCTGTGCTGTGCTCAGTCACTCAGTCATGTCCAACTCTTTATGGCTCCATGGACTGTAGCCCACCAGGCTTCTCTGTACATGGAATTTTCCAGGCAAGGGATATGGGTGGTGGTGATTTAGTCGCTAAGTTGTGTCCTACTCTTGTGACTCCATGGACTATAGCCTGTTAGTCTCCTCTGTACATGGAGTTCTCCAGGTAAGAATATGGAGTGGGTTGCCATTTCCTTCTCCAGGGGATCTTCCTCACCCAGGGATTGGACCCAGTCTCCTGCATTGTAGGCGGATTCTTTACTGACTGAGCTAGGGGAGTAGGTGCCATTTCCTCCTCCAGGAAATCTTCCAGACCTCGCATCTCTTGCCTCTCCTGCATTGGTAGACAGATTCTTTACCACCAGTTCCACCTGGGAAGCCCTAGCTGAAATAATATTTGCTGTGTCCTCTACTAGGATTATTCATAATACGTAAAACATCTTTTTCAATGTCTATTATAGAACTCAAGAATTGAACTAACTTCCTATATTTTATAGTGTTAGATTTTTTTTCACTTTGAGTAAAAATCTATGTATAAGCATATATCTTTTGCTTACCAGTGATTCTCAAGGGTAGTGTAACTTCTCCACATCTCTCCTTAATACTTGACCCACACAGAGAAGGCATGCCAGAATCTTTGAAACAGTCAAGATATTTAATACTTATTTTTAAGTGGTACTTGGTTTTAAAATGTTTAGAAACTCTGGCTTAAATTACAAGTCTTCTTTCATGATCAGATTATATTCAAATGCTGAGGGTGTTCTGACCTTCTGTTAAGCAGTATTTAGCATATATATTGAAAATTCTGGTAAGCTTCCTACCAATCTGGAAATCTGTATTATCTTGACATTTTGCTGTGTAGGTATTACTTTTGCAGAAAAATGTTTCACATAAGTAGTTTAATTATTGTTTTGAAGTAGTGAATGTGCCTACTAAGCTTCTTAGGCTGTATATTATTGAAATAGTAGAATTGTCTGATCTGATATAGTGTTTTAAATATAAGTGCATGTTTAAGAGTCAGTTGACCAAAGTGAGACTTCAGTTCTCACACAAAGTACTCAAACAGAGAAATTGAATAAATGTATTGAAAATCAACATTTTAATCTCTAAAACTCACATGATGAAAGAGCCCATAACATATAATCAGTATTTCTTAGATTAAAATATTTTTAGAATAAATGATATTAGTCATAAAATGCTGACTCTGCCGACTTATTTTTTTTATTTCTAATTTTTATTATATAAATTTTTCATAATGGACACTTGCATACCCATCACCTACATTTAAAAGTTGCTAACATTTTGCTACATGGGCTTCCCTGGTGGGCTCAGTGACAAAGAATCTGCCTTCAATGTGAGAGACCTAATTTCAATTCCTCGGTCAGGGAGATTTCCCTGGAGAAGGGAATGGCAAACCATTCAGTATTCTTGCCTGTAGAATCCCAGGGACAAAGGAGCCTCGTGGGCTACAGTCCATGAGATCACAAAAAGTCAGACACCACTGAGCGACTAACAAAACACACACAATGTTTTGATATATATCTGCTTCATCCACTATTATTTCTTGTTGAAATACTTTGAAGTAAAATACAGACATGAGATTTCACTTCTAAATACTTAAGTATGTATCCCTAAAATTTTCAGGACATTTTCCTACACAATCACAGCATCATTATCATACCGAGCAGAATAATCATAATTTCTATATTAAATTTCTTTAGTTGTCCCCCAGATATCTCTTGTAACTGATAGGTTCAAGTCAAGATGCAATCAAATCCACTGTTATGTTTCCTAAGCTACTTCTTATTTAGATCAGTACATGTCAGATTTTCATGTGTGCATACAAATAACTTGGAGTTCTTGCTAAAATACAGATTCTGATTTAGGGACTAGAGAAGGACCAGAACTTCTACATTTTTAACAAACTCTTTTATGTTTTAATTGGTGTATAGCTGCTTTACAATGTTATGTTAGTTTCTGCTGTGCAACAGTGTGAGTCAGCTATAAGTGTACACATATCCCTTCCCTCTTGAGTCTCCCTCCCACCCAAGTAAGAGAATGCCGACTTGAAATTTACCAATTACGTACCTTGCTGCAGCTACTGCTGCTAAGTCACTTCAGTCGTGTCCGACTCTGTGTGACCCCAGGCAGCTCACCAGGCTCCCCCGTCCCTGGGTTTCTCCAGGCAAGAACACTGGAGTGGGTTGCCATTTCCTTCTCCAATGCATGAAAGTGAAAAGTGAAAGTGAAGTCGCTCAAGTCATGTCCGATTCTTAGCAATCCCACGGACTGCAGACCACCAGCCTCCTCCGTCCATGGGATTTTCCAGGCAAGAGTACTGGAGTGGGGTGCCATTGCCTTCTCTGACAAAACAAACAAACACAAAAAATTAGAAACAACCATTTATTTCAACTCAATGGAATTCTACCCATTGAGATGTATTACATACATTTTGTAATATTATGAATGTCATATAATAGTATATTCCCAGGATTATGGGTTTTATTCCCTTTAAAGAGTAGACACGTACTTCCCGAAAGGTGAATCTCTTCAGGTTTCTTTCACTATTTAGTCATTATTTCACTTCAGAGGCTTGTCATTTAATACAGGTTCCATTAAATTTGCTCAGAAAATCCTAGCCATGCAGTAATACATGAGCATTCACTTCCTGACAATACAGTACAAGTAGGCACTCAGTAAATGATACTACCAAAGTCACTATTATTGAATTCACAGTTCTCTAGATAGACTTTAATATTTTAGTATTCTCCTGCACACTTGAAGCTTTAAGGCTTTATTTTAAGTTTCAGTTTCAGGAGAATTAAAGGTGAAAATATGGTATATAAACATGTTTGTTCTGCAACTCCTTGAAATTTTCTGGTATTATTCAGTAACAAGTTTTGAATTCATAAAATGTTATTTTTGAGACTTTACATGACCTTTACCTCCCTTTTTTGTGGATACTAGGAAAGACTTCATTCATGTCACTAATAAAAGCCATTTATATAAAATATTCATTTAGGTTAGCCTTGGAAAGGGTAGAGACAAGAAAACAAAGTAAAAGAGATTGTGGCTCTATTCACACAACAAGTACTATGAAACAGTTCAACCGTCTGTGATTTATGTGTAGAACTTTATCATGAATTTTAAAACATCAAATTATCTCTATTCAATTTAGTCTTATACTAAACCAAACACTTCTTATTTTTGCCTTGAAATTTCTATAGTATCTTCTTTAATATCTAAGGCTGACTGCTAGTTTACCTTGACATGGGCATTTGAAATGCAGGGGTATTAAATGTGAGTAGTAGCAGACTGGAGACAAAGATTTGAATTCCAATCTAGGTTGTACCATTTAATAGCAGAATCTAGGTAGGTAACTTCTCTGAATCTCAGTACTAATTTATAAGATAAGAGTATAACACCACTTTTCTGATCTTAAATAACTGTGGCTACATATTTTTTTAAAAAGTGTATTCGAGCAGCAGAAAACTTTAAAATGTGGAATATATTTGTAAGAAATCATGGAGGCAAGATGACAACAGCCAGAATTTTAAATGATTATAAATGATTTTAAATGATTGTAAATATCAAGAAATGACACAGAAATTACCAGCATGATGACTTAAAGAAGAGACATAACCTCAGACCCTATTACAATGATAAAAAGATGATGTTATGAACAATTTTATAATATTTCACAATTTACTAGAAGAAAGGCAAGAAAAAATTTCTTGAGGATGATAAAAATGTCCCTTATCTATATAGGCTGCTTTCCTTTAAGGTAACATTTATACAAAATAAAATGCACATTTAAAATAGGTTTTGAGAATTGTATATTTATATAAGGGCTTCCCAGGTATTTCAGTGGTAAAGAATCTGCCTGCAATAGGAGTACATCCAAGTTTGATCCTTGGATCAGAAGATAGAGGAATTGGCTTCAGTATTCTTACCTGGGAAATCCCATGGATAGAGGAGACTGGAGGGCTGCAGTACAGGAGGTTGCAGAGTCAGATACAACTTAGAGACTGAGTGCTTACACACACCTACATACCTATATAAACACCTTCCTAACCAGACAACTCCTTTGGTTTGTAGCTAATTTATGACCACTAAATTAGAACACTTTCAGTGTGCACCTTACCTAAAGTTATTTCACAGATGTATAAATCCTTCAAATTTATGGTTGTTCTTGAAAAGAGGAGAAGCAAGAATGAAGTCTGAATTAGAATGGAAATCTTCAGATCTTGTATTAAAAACACCAGCCATTGCTTCAGTATAGAACTCCCATTGAAGACATGAAAATAGCAATAGTAATATGGTGAAGTGGTCCTCAAAACCGCATGTACCTAGGATCTGTGAATGTGACCATTTATGTAGAAAAGAGTCTGTGCAGATGCAACTAAACTATGGAATTGATATAAAATCATCTTGAATTATCTGGGTAGACCCTCAATCCGATGGCAAGTATGTCTATCACAGACAAAAAAGAAGACACACAGAAGTCAAGGTCATGTAAAGATGAGAGGCAAGAATATTGAGTTATGAGGCCACAATCAAAAAGCTAGAAGAGATGAGAAAGGAATCACCTATAAAAGTTTCAGGGAATTAATACAGGATGCATAAGTCACTAATTATAGTTATGGACAGTGAAGAGCCTATTGCTGATTTCTCATACATCTTTCTGTTTTATAATCTGATATTGTATTGTATTTATTTTTTTGAAAGTATGGACGATAGGGCATCAGAGCAGAGAACTCTTGCCTAAAAGTAAATATAGCAATATATAATAATATATAATTTTTCCTTCCTACTGTGAAACTACACTGCATTGGTGCCTCTGTGGAGTGATAGGAAGTATCAGCAAGTTGATTGCTCCTCCCTCTTACTTTTCTGAAAACAAACAAGAAACAAAAGATTCTAATGGAAGTTTAGGGATTGGATATAAAACGAGATGAGTCATTTCTTATAACTCATTTGTAGAGTTAATTTGTTGTTGTTTAGTCACTAAGTCTTGTCCGACCCTTTGTGACCCCATGGGCAGTAACCTATTAGACTCCTCTGTCCATGAAATTTCCCAGGCAAGAATATTAGAATAGGTTGTCATTTCCTTCTGCAGGAGATCTTGCCAACCCAGGGATTGAACTCATGTCTCAAACATTGGCTGCAGGATTTTTACTGCTGAGCTACAGGGTAGTCTCTCATAGAACTAATAGCAGCTCTTCATAGAGATCCTAGACATTGCAGGGCTGATAAATAGTACGTTGGATCTAGTCATTATATTAACTTTTTAATATAATCTTTGCAGTGTTCTTCTCAATGAGCCTGCTTTTTATGCTGGATTGTCATGTGCTCTTCTATCCATAATGACAGTACAGATCTTCTGGTAGCAGCAAACACCATTTTGTTTTACCAAATGGAATAATTAATTTTTATTAAGAAAATAGTTTCCCCTCTCCATGCACTTAGGAAATGTCAACCCACTCCAGTATTCTTGCCTGGGAAATCCGATGGACAGAGGAGCCTGGTGGGCTGTAGTCCATGGGGTTGCAAGGGTTGGAGACGTCTTAGTGACTAAATATCCACTACCACATGCACTTAGTCTTAATTCTTAACTATTTATCATCAACATATTATTTAGCATCAAGATGTAATCTAAGATATTTTTTATAACAATGCCTTAATTTGTGAAATACTCTGCTTAGAGCATCTTTTATTATTTGGCTCTTTGTTGCTGTAGCTTAGCTTTCCCTGCCTTCAGGTATGATGTAAATAACAAACCAAATGAAATGTAAGCACAGACTATTTAATTAATGATTCATAGTATGTATTAATTAATAGGTAAGATAGGCACACATTTAATGATTAAGAGAGGAAAGAAGGCAAAATATGTAAAGCAGGTGAGCTTGAAGAAAGTCTAAAATATGAAAACCAGGTCCTATAAAAGTATTTTGTTGACATATAAGAACTTCAATAACAAAAATAAATATGAATTAAATGAAAATTTTCACATTTTAAGGCTTGTGTTACAATTATTATCCCCACTCAAAAGTACTTTACAAACAAAGGCAAAATGTTTAAAAAACACACAGAGCCTAATTTTAGTGTTGGTTTTGTAATAAGTATTTTGTGACTTTGTAAAAATTATTTAATCACTTGAATTTTCCAAGTTTCGCTTTTTATACTTGGATTAAGATTTCTAATGTCTGATTCAAGTTCAAATTAGGTTGTTAATTCAATATGAATAGAACTATAAAAGTGCCTTGAATATTTTCAATAAAACCAATACTATGGACCATCTAAGGACTTGAAAAAATAATTGAAATGAAAAAATAAGTGAATTCAAAAAATAGTGTCCTGATGTTCCACATTTGACCTTTGGATTGTTATACTTCTCTTTAGACTCCACATTACCTCAGGTCTGTTTTACTTTGAATAGTGATGAGAATGTTATATTTCCAAAATTATGGCTCTAATTACCTTTTTCCTCAGCCCAGCATGTGATGAATGTTTAAATGTCAGTGCCTTTCAAAGCTAGCAAGTGTGTTAATTTCATATATTAAAGTATCGATGTGTATATTCTCTGATTACTCCACATTACCTCAGGTCTGTTTTACTTTGAATAGTGATGAGAATGTTATATTTCCAAAATTATGGCTCTAATTACCTTTTTCCTCAGCCCAGCATGTGATGAATGTTTAAATGTCAGTGCCTTTCAAAGCTAGCAAGTGTGTTAATTTCATATATTAAAGTATCGATGTGTATATTCTCTGATTGCAGAAAAGAGAATATTGCAATGAATGAGGTGTACATAAAACTTTTTAGAATCAATTTTATTTAGTTTAAGCAAGGAGTCTTTGATTATATCCTTTAAAATGTGCATAGTGTTTATGCTGCTTACAGAGCAGACTAGGACTTGAAGGATGTTGGAACAAGAAGTGAGGGAAACATACTTAGGTGCAAAAGCACAGAATCTTAGACTATAAGGAACTTTGGCAATGAGGAGGAAGTGTGTGGCATAGGAATGGAAGTGTGGGCTATGGAGTCAGAGAAACATGGGTTTAAATCTAGCTCTACCATTTACTTATGGTACAATCTTGTGCTCATGTCTGGAATTCACTGGTTGTCCATTTCATTTGTAAAGAGAGAATAATACTAGTTTCTACCTTAAAGGTAAGTGTCTGGGTTCAATTAGGTGATTATGTATATAGTGCTAATTACAGAAAGGGCTGTTGCTATTGT
>SJYC01022289.1:0-14936 GCA_006408675.1 Madoqua kirkii | reverse complement strand
ATTTCTTTGGAAGGAATGATGCTAAATCTGAAACTCCAGTCCTTTGGCCACCTCTTGCGAAGAATTAACTCAATGGAAAAGACTCTGATGCTTAGAAGGATTGGGGGCAGGAGGAGAAGGGGACAACCAAGGATGAGATGGCTGGATGGCATCAGGGACTCGATGGGCGTGACTCTGAGTGAAATCCAAGAGATGGTGATGAACAGGGAGGCCTGGAGTGCTGCATTTCATGGGGTCGCAAAGAGTTGGACACGACTGAGTGACTGAATTGAACTGAACTGAGCCACCAAGAAGGCCCTTGCATAAATGGACTGATTGGGCAGACCTAGGATTGTGGAAATCCAGGAATTTTGACTGTGGTCAGAATATTTGGACTTGTCTGAGCAAAAGGGTAAAGAAGGCTGGTGAAAAAAAGGTTCAGGTTCTCAAGAGTGACATTATCAATTAATTGGAAAGGTTAGTTAGAATATATTTAGTTACAGGGAGCCAGAAAAACATGCACATGGGTTCACCAAGAAGGCCCTTGCATAAATGGACTGATTGGGCAGACCTAGGATTGTGGAAATCCAGGAATTTTGACTGTGGTCAGAATATTTGGACTTGTCTGAGCAAAAGGGTAAAGAAGGCTGGTGAAAAAAAGGTTCAGGTTCTCAAGAGTGACATTATCAATTAATTGGAAAGGTTAGTTAGAATATATTTAGTTACAGGGAGCCAGAAAAACATGCACATGGGTAAATGTATATGCATTTTCCAGCTCCCAACAACTTTTGGAAATAATACTGTGGTAGCTGCAGCTGGGTCATTTCCAGAATTATTAATTTTACTTCAAAATGCTCTTCTAAAATAAAAAAAATTAGGTTTAAACTTTAAATAAGTCATTGTTGTTCAGTCAGTATGTCACATCCAGCTCTTTGCAACCCCATGAACAGCAGAATGCCAAGCTTCACAAAAATGTCTTAAAAGTGGTCATAATAGTTCAAGGACAACAAGGAAAAATTACTACCTATTTGGTTCTTTGAAGGAGACAAAATGTTCACCCTGTAATACTTTATGCATAGGCATACCATGTGAACAAACAGGACTGATAATACAATGAAACCCATTCACAACTAAGTATATTTAATAAATCAGCAGACATAATGCATGAACTCAAACCATCGCATTTTTGCTAGTGGTAAAGGATTAAAGGAAGAATGGCTCTGTAGATGTTCTGACTTGGGTTCTTAGGGGGTATAAATACTATAAAAGAGAAGGGAGCAGGTGCACAAAGAGTACTGGCCCTCTGTCGACTGACTTTGAAGGTCTCAAAATTTTTCCCAGGCTGTGCCTCTTATCTCAAAAGAATTAAGAGCTATATTTTTCTGTATATGGGGTAGTTAAAAAAACATTGTTCATAATTGTGTTGTAGTGGAGAAATGATACATAGAGAGTTGGAGGTGGTAACGATAGTGATAATACTTATTTGAATTTTACAATGCTCTAGGTACAGGGAAACTCTGACTCATGATTAGCTGAAATAGATAAGCAGACAATTCAAGAAGCTTTTATAATTTTACTTGCTTTCCCACAAGGCAGTAAGAAACAATAAACCAAAGTGCATTTTAATTATCAAGGCATGATAGACTGTAACTAAATTCTGTATTAAAAAGTTGCTGGTGATAAATCAATATAATTGAAACCATACATGTGCTAATTCCTAATTGATGATTGAATGCATTTATTATCAGGATAGCACAGAAGAATTAATGCCGTCACTCTAGCACTGAGGAAATTGAGAGCCCATGTCAAAAGAGAAAGCTCTAAGGCAGGGATTTTTGAAGTCCTATGATCAAATTTCAGAGAGCATTATTGGAAATATATTCTAGGTACATATGGATTTTCTTATTTATACTAACTGGAAAATAATAACCCATGTTTAATGTGGAGCTGGATGATTTCATTGAAAATATATCCTTTGTTATGTTGTCAAACTTTTCTGGCTTGGATGGTCTTGAAAATTAGATTGTTTTTATTTAATAGGATAACATTAGTTAAATATGAATAAGTTATTTTAGGGATAAGTTCAGTTCAGTCAATCAGTCGTGTCCAACTCTTTACGATCCCATGGACTACAGCATGCCAGGCTTCCCTGTCCATCACCAACTCCTGGAGCTTACTCAAAGAGGGGGAAACAGTGGAAACAGTGTCAGACTTTATTTTGGGGGGCTCCAAAATCACTGCAGACGGTGACTGCAGCCATGAAATTAAAAGACACTTACTTCTTGGAAGAAACGTTATGACCAACCTAGATAGCATATTCAAAAGCAGAGACATCACTTTGCCAACAAAGGTCCGTCTAGTCAAGGCTATGGTTTTTTCAGTGGTCATGTATGGATGTGAGAGTTGGACTGTGAAGAAAGCTGAGCACTAAAGAATTGATGCTTTTGAAGTGTGGTGTTGGAGAAGACTCTTGAGAGTCCCTTGGACTGCAAGGAGATCCAACCAGTCCATTCTGAAGGAGATCAACCCTGGTTGTTCTTTGGAAGGAATGATGCTAAAGCTAAACTCTAGTACGTTGGCCACCTCATGCGAAGAGTTGACTCAATGGAAAAGACTCTGATGCTGGGAGGGGTTGGGGGCAGGAGGAGAAGGGGACGACAGAGGATGAGATGGCTGGATGGCATCATCGACTCAACTGACGTGAGTCTGAATGAACTTCGGGAGTTGGTGATAGACAGGGAGGCCTGGCGTGCTGCGATTCATGGGGACGCAAAGAGTGACTGAACTGAACTAAACTGACTGAAAGTAGTCTTTACTGTAGGACAGATTAGCCTCACTTTTAAGGCTTAGACATTTCCAGGTTTCTAAAGCACAGTGTAAGTCCCAGTCATTTATCAGTTTGCACATTTTAGTAGTCACAATTTCTCTGGTAGGCTCACCCTGCCCCTATACCAAATCTGCTTTATTTTCTGTTTATACTGGCATTCCTGATAGTTAAAGATAATGGCTTTAAAAGGAGGGCTTCCTGAGTGGCACTAGTGTAAAGAATCTGCCTATAATGCAGGAGACCCAGATATGATCCCTGGGTTGGAAAGATCCCCTGAGGAAGGGAATGGAAACCCACTGAGGTATTCTTGCCTAGAGAATCCCATGGTAGTTTAAAAGGAGGCAGTAAAAGAGAAGAAAATTATTCCATTTACCTCAAAAAAAAACCCCACAAAAAACCAAAGTCATTACTTTTAAAGAAATTTGCTTTGTTTCTACTATTTGCAACAGATAAAGATTCCTAAATCAAAGAATTCTCAAATCATATCCACTTTTCTACACACTCACTTTAAGAAGCTCTATACTCTCTATTTCTTAAATTATTCATACAAAGAATTCTGATTCAATAAGAGAAGACACAGAATATTTTATAAATATGCATGACTGTGGTTTCTACAGTCCCATCTCTATTTTTATACTATTTTCTACTTTTTAATTTTTAATACAACCTCATTTTCTGGCTACCTAAATTCATTCAACAGTTTATTCCAAGGCTGAAGTTTTCAATCAAAATCCACTTTGAGAGGCAGTCAAACTATAACACAAGACAAGAAAAAAGAGAAGGGTGACAGGGGTCCCCAAGGTACTGCAAGCAGAGAGACAAACAAAGTTACAGAGAACAGAACATTAACAAGACAAGAATAAAGAAAGTTTACACTGCAAAGCTCTATTTCACAGAAACAATGGATATTTTAAATACACTAGAATAGAATAGAAATCTATATGGATATGAAATTATTTTAGCTTAAAAAGAGATTACCACTTTGAAATGGTTCAAAATTTAACTGAATAAAAGTTACCTCCTATTATTTCAAATGCTTTATAAGTCAGATCAAATGCATATCATGCCGATATAGTACTAAGTACTAAAACTAGTGGTTAAATATAAAAAAGTTACAGGTATTTGATTAAACAAAGTAAACAACTTAAAGCAAACAATTTCAATTATGGCATAAAGGAGTTTGTTTTTAGTCTCCCAGTTCTTTACAATTTTAGTTATGTTGACAGTATGAGATCTTTTAAGATAAAAAAAATATAAAAGTAAAAAAATAAAATCAGTTCCACTGACCACAACTAATGTGGGAACTTCCTAAGAAGGTAACAGAGTAGAGGTTTGGTGAGTGTCACACTCAGAAGTAATGTATTAAGATTGGAATCCATTTCAGAAGTCAAGAACTGTAAGCCAAGGATGACTGACAGATTGAAGTCTCTAATGATACATAGTCTAACTTCTTCAATGTCATTCCAGTTTCTTTATTAGGTTAGTTATAGTTAGAACCCTAACTCTGTGTCTGAGAGAATCCATTTCCAGCCAATTCTAATTGACACCAAATTCTTTCCCATGCTAAGCCCAAAGGTGCCTCCTTGCTCTACATATTGCTCCTCAGAACAACAGAAGGCAAGTGGACCACCTCTGTACCATGACATCCTTTCAGATATTTAAAGCATTTTTTTTCAAGTTGCATAGTTCTTTCTTTATTGTACTTTTAATGTAAATATTTGTTCAAGTGTATAACTGACATGTCAGACTATAATCTCTATTAAGATAGTGAAATTGGCTTTTAAATCTTACTCTGTAGTTCCTGGTACACAGAGCACTTGATACACTAGCTGAATGGAAAGAAAAAAAAGGTACAGATGTCTGATTTCCTACTTGTACAAAATTTTGTCAATATTTTTGCTAAAATCAAGAAAGTCACCCAGTATAATCTCTCACTTTCTTCTAACTGTGATATCCTTATATTTTAACATATAGTCCTTTGCCTTGAACACATTTCTAATACATGATATCGAACAATTTTATACTGTATTTACAGAAACTTCCAGAGTCCAAAATGATCTAAACAGTTGCACAATGAACATATTATTAATCTTTTATCACATATTCAGTGCAATTTTGACATTATATTAATACAATGGAACTTTGTATTATCACACTGTAGCTTCAATTATATAAGTCCCATTATTTTTTAAAAAAGCATTCACTAAATAGACACTTTCAAACTACAACCATGTAAGGAACAAGTATGAATAGGGTAAGGTCAGATCTCTTAGGGGTGCTGAGGTAGAAAAAATGGTTGAGAACTATAAATCCCCAGTGATTAAATCTCCTTTTTTAAAAAACAATTTATTTCTAAGAAATGTATGTGAATCTTCGGAGAAGGCAATGGCACCCCACTCCAGTACTCTTGCCTGGAAAATCCCATGGATAGAGGAGCCTGGTGGGCTGCCATCTATGGGGTCGCACAGAGTTGGACACAACTGAAGCAACTTAGCAGCAGCAGCAGCTTGTAAATCTTTACCAACTATTAATAATTGGAACCAATAAATACTTACTTCACTGTGGCACTTAGAAGGAAGTTCAGCTGTGGCATTAACAGGTTGTCAGGAGCGGACAGATAGCGATCAAACTGAACCTAAATGAAACAGAGAAATTCGAAACACGAAGTGCACGTATCTGCTAACAGACCTCCCGAACAATCACACCTTTTTAAGGATTAAATCCTTGGGAAAATCCCATATTCCAAATAACAAGGTCTTTGTGATCAAAATGACTTATTTCTTATATATTCTAACTAAGAATATATAAGCAAGCGTCAACTCTTTAAGGTACTCAGTATCAGCAATATCTACTTTTAAAATTTCAAATCTAAGCCATTCATTTTGATCTCCCTCACCAAACTTCTGGGAAATAATAAGATGTTAAGTCATCAGATTTCAAATCTACCTTACTTTTTAAAATCCAGAGTATCTGTTAATCATTCTCTCATCTATTCATTATTTTTTATTTTAATATAAATTTATTTTAATTGGAGACTACATCTATTCATTATTAATATTCATAGAGTACCTGTTATTAGTAAGGTACCTTATAACGTAATGTAAATATAATGGTGAGCAAAAAAAGACAGTCTCTAGCTTCACAGAGCTCATGGTCTAGTGAGAGAGGTAGTAAACAAATGTAAAAAAGGAAAAACCAAGGTACCAATACTATAAAAGCATCCATCAGGAGGACGCAGATCTAATCTTCGTGTCTGGCAAAAGCGTCTCTGAGCAAAGGTCATTCTAAGTGAAATTGTGAAGATGAACTGACCTTAGGTTAAGTGTGTGCATAGTGGGGACAGTGTGGATGAGGGCTGAGGTGAGAAAGAATGGCTACTAGAGCTCAGTTCATATAGGACTTGAAAGCTTTTCTAACAGATTCTAATTTCTACTGTAAAAGCATTAGGAAAACCATTAAAGGAGGGAAATAATGAAAGGGGGAGAAATCATCTGATTTGAATTTAAGATGCTAACTCTAGCCACGGCAAAAAGAATCAAAGGGGAGGTCCTACGTAGCAGATGCAAGGGTGACACAATGGGTTGCTCCTACAGCATCTCAGACAACAAGGGCAACAGGAGTGGAAAGAAGAGAAGATATCTCAGAAAACTAGAGGGCAAAATCATTGCGATCTGGTTAGTAGTAAATGGGATGGAGGGGCTGACTCTGAGATTTTGGATCTGCATAATTTAATTCACAGCATTATCACAATTCACAACTGTATTCTTTATACATTTATTTAGTTGCATGATAAATGCAGCTCTTATTGGGGGTTTTCTCTAATGATATATAGCCTAACTTCTTCATATTGTCATTCCTGTTTCTTCATTAGGTTAGGAGTAAAATTCTGAACTGAAGAAAACCTAAACAGGAATAATAAGACTATTAGGGCATAGTGAGATATTACTACCAATGTCTGTCCTGATCAGACCTCTTTAAAGGAATACGTGTGCAATCACTATGACTGGACCCAGTTGTGAATACAGCAAATTATCACATGGGAAAGAGTAAGAATAACATTCCATAAAGAAACGTATACTGACATGCTTTACTGCGTACTTACCATTGCAGCCTTCAGTGCCACAGAATCTAGGTTGGGCAAGTTAGCTAAAGGGCCCTTGAGGAACAAAAAGGCCAAAAACAAGATGAAAACAGGTGCTGTATGTTACAGTTCACTTATAAAATACAGTCCATTAGGAGACTTTCCAAATTTGAAAATTTAGTTTATTTCCGAAGAACATCCTATCTTCAACCTCAATTAGAAGAGGGACCATGACCTGTTAATTTCTGTGTAACTAGGTGAAGGTCCTCAATAATATGTGTGGGAGTGAGGAGCACATATGTTTATGAACAATGAAACAGCAGGACACTTCAGATTTAATCATAAGTTAAAAAAAAGGGGCAGTTAAGTACTGAGAAATGGCAGTGAGAAATTGGGGCTTTAAGAGTGTCACTTTGACAATTTTAGATAGTATAAAAAAGGTAGCAGAATTAGCTCCTTCTGGTAGAAACTTCCTTATTATCTTATCAAAAGAAAAAATTCAAAACCTGTGGTCTTTGAGAGCGTCACTTAAGAGTTCCTGGGTTATATTCTTCATCTTAACATTATTTTTAAAAGAGTTTTTTGCATTTTAAAGAAAAATGCTTACATGGTTTCCTAGGCTTCTCTCTTACTCTGTTTCAATTCTATTGGAGTTCCATAACTGAGCAAGATCATATGCTAGCCCCAGAAGTATTTACCTTTCCAAATAATAGACCATGATCTGCTAAATTAAAATGGGGAAGGACTGCTATTTATATATATAGTAATCTAAGCATTCAATTAGTTGATGGTGATAAAGAACTTTGAAGAATTTACCGTTGTATTAATTTAACATTTTTCTATACTAATTTTTGTATATTTTCCACTACTTTTAACCCAAACTATCTATAGTAAAAAGGACAATTAACATTTGGGGACACTCTAGTATATTTCAGGTAGTCATCTGAGCACTACACAGGCATTATCTTACTTAATCTTCAGAATAACCCTATGTTACAGATATTAGTACCCTCAATTTACAAATGAGGAAACAGAAGTCAGGTCACTTTCCCAGTGAAAAATTGCTATTAAGTGGCAGAGCCAGATTCTAATGAGTCTACCTCTAGAAGACACAGTCTAAATCGGTGTTTCTCTCTCTAGCTAGAAACAGCCACGTGCTTACCTGTTCAGCTTTATGTTGCTGTACCATGTTATAAATGTAACTCAAGCCTGCTCTGGTTAAAACGTAAGAAGCTTGCTCATTTATAAGCGTGTCCAAATGTGCTTCAATCTAAAATAAAATACAATGAAAACAGTTTAAAGGAAGAACAGGACTGCTGAGAGGAGCAGCCTGGCCTGGACTCCTAGCTCTTCATCGTGTTTCTTGCTGAGGCACAGGGACTGCTCCTCTATAAAGACTTTTCCTTCCTCAAAGAGGAAGTCCACTCACAAATGCGAAGAAAGTCTTTGAGGATTCCAGGGCTAGTCAAAAAAACGTGAGCTGCTTCTTAGCTCTTTTAAAAGCGGGTATGAAGCAAACAAACAAAAACTACTCATCAACAACAGCAATGTAAAGTAAAACACTTTGGAAGAATTCTGAGAGGATCAGGACTTGCTGTTCCTCACATCCACACTGCCTCATGCCCCCAACTTACTGGACTGACTCAGCCAATCAGATATGCCATCTGGAGAGGCCTGGAGGAAATCCCACAGGGGCTGAAGCTGTAAGTTCTCCTACAGAAAGCAGATTTGGGACAACTAGGGGATGGCTGAGGACCCAGCAGAAGACTAGTCAGAGGCGTCAGGGTCAGGGGCTGCCTACAAAGACTACGCTGGCAGGTGGGAGTTGATTGCACTCACCTGCTTTCGCTGTTTTGGGGAAGCTACCTACGGCTAATGGGGGCAGCAGTCACAGGCGGAGACTGCTGGGTGGGATGACAAATTCCCAGGAAGGGAATTCCCTTCCCTTTACCAGTACAGGCCTGAAAGCCTGGAGCTCTTCCTGCTGTTCCTCCCTCACTGTTATCATCCTGTTTACCAATGGCACAGTTCACTACTAACAGATGGTGTTCCCACCTGAATGCTTGCCATTGTCCAAGCCTCTACAGTAGCAGAGGCCCTCCCCTTAAAAAACTTACAACTGCTTTAAAAAAGGTGATATGGTCCAAGAGGAAAGCCACCAGAGTAATGAAAACAAGTGTCTTTTCTTGAGGTAACACAGGTAGCTGAGACAGCAAACAATCCGCCTGCAATGTGGGAGACCCAGCTTCGATCCCTGGGTTGGGAAGATCTCCTGGAGAAGGGAATGGTAACCCACTGCAGTATTCTTGCCTAGAAAATTTCATGGACAGAGGGGCCTGGTGGGATACAGTCCATGGAGCTGCAAAGTCAGACGACTGAGCGACTAACACATGTATACTGAAAGGCACAGGGCACTTTAATTTTTTTCAAGTGAATGCCCAAGAAAGTACAATTAGAACCTTTACTTACTAGTCTCTTTGAAAAACCAAGAAAAATAAGATTGCAAATATAAATATTTAATGAAAGCTTACCACTAAGAACCAAATTAGTGTCTGAAAGAAAAACAGAAGAATAGTAATACAGAATAAATATCAAAGAAATATATTAAAGTGAAGAGGTTTAAACAGAAATTAAAAGACAAGTTCAGGAGATAAAGCCAACTAAGGACAGAAGCTTTTTATATTCAGAATATAAAAAGTAACAGATGGAGAAGTGATAATTAATTAAAGATTACAGAAAACTTTCTTGGGCAAAAAAAAAAAAAAAAAGGTTGAATCTTCAGACTGAAATGGCTCTGCAAAGTCCAAAATGGAAGTAACAAAAAAAGAGACATACTAAAAAATATCCTGAGGAAATATCTGAACTCAAAGGAAAACCTTATAAGCTTCCGTATGAATAAAACAGGTTTATCACAAAACTAAAGAGAATCAGACTAGCCTGGATTTCTTACTCAGAACACTGGAAGAAGTTTAAAAATGGAAGTAAATTAAAGGTCTGAAAATCAAGACTCTTTTACTAAACAGGGAAAACCATTACTGCGGGGGCATGCCTCCCAGCAAGCAGCCACAGCCTCGCAGTCCTTCCACACTGCTTCTGGTCTGGCCCACGAGACTGGCGCTGGCCACCGCCTAACAGCAAGCATGACGCAGACCTAATAAGCACTTACATGGCGGGGTGTGTCCTCCTGCGGTGCAAAAAACAACTTTGGGATATTTAAGAAACAAGGATAACTAGTGATAAGACAGATTGTTGGACAGCTGATACATATCTGCATGTTTCGGGAATAGATTTAGACAAACGGCAGTCTGGGGTTGAATTAATGATAAATACATTAAAAACCAATGGATTTTTAAAAATGACTTTTACTGCTTATACATAAACAATTATAGAAGAAAGAAAAATTAATCACACTTCATATTTTGTAAAAAAGAAAAAAAAAGAAAAGACCAGGAAATATCATGAATTTAGAGGTCTCAAAACTCATTCCTTGGAAAAATCAAAAGCAATACATTTTTACTGCAGCCACTGCCAACTGTTTATATTCTTGGGATAATAAGGAAGATTCAGAAAAGCAGCCACAGCCTCGCAGTCCTTCCACACTGCTTCTGGTCTGGCCCACGAGACTGGCGCTGGCCACCGCCTAACAGCAAGCATGACGCAGACCTAATAAGCACTTACATGGCGGGGTGTGTCCTCCTGCGGTGCAAAAAACAACTTTGGGATATTTAAGAAACAAGGATAACTAGTATAAGACAGATTGTTGGACAGCTGATACATATCTGCATGTTTCGGGAATAGATTTAGACAAACGGCAGTCTGGGGTTGAATTAATGATAAATACATTAAAAACCAATGGATTTTTAAAAATGACTTTTACTGCTTATACATAAACAATTATAGAAGAAAGAAAAATTAATCACACTTCATATTTTGTAAAAAAGAAAAAAAAAGAAAAGACCAGGAAATATCATGAATTTAGAGGTCTCAAAACTCATTCCTTGGAAAAATCAAAAGCAATACATTTTTACTGCAGCCACTGCCAACTGTTTATATTCTTGGGATAATAAGGAAGATTCAGAGTTTTGTGTTTTTGTAAAACATTTTATCTACCAAATCACTATTTCAAACTCAGAAGTCAAGTGTCTGGTAAATTTTATAAATGGCTTTGTTGTGACGCTTAAGTGAGACCATTTGGCTTAAGGACCTGCACGGTTGGTTTAACAAATTGTAATGTTGTGCCTAACACTGATTTACACATAGACAAAAATGTATCTGTCCTTTGCAACACCTTCCGCACAAGCTCTGCAGTTCGAAAAATATAGCACGTTATTCACAGTTCGGAAACTGAAATCTGCATATAGGATAATGGTTCAAATTAGTCAGAAAAGCTCCATTCTACCACCACATACTATGGTTTGAATAAAATATCCTACTCATTACATACCCTGGTTTCTCCCAAACTAAACTAAAATACTGAATATGCCTGGGAGAAAGGGAGGTATTATCAGACTATAACAAGGGATACATAGAAATCAGGTCACTGAAGTTAGCTTACAGCCGGTAACTGAGATCATGTATGGAAAAAGATTTCATCAGAGTGAGCAGTCATGTTATGGCAAAATTAACCTGGAACTGCAGCATTTCCAGACGTCTGTCAGTGAATTCAAAGAGGGCTAATGTCGTCTTCATCATGTATAGTGAGTTGACCATGAAAGTGGCCATGTCAGCTGTGCCCAAATGGCTGGCTGACACAGTACACATCTGGAGGAGGGATCCAAGACACACGACAAAACCTAGGAGGAGAAACAGAGTTAAAGAGACCCTTCATCTCCGCGCCAGCGATGCAGGTCTGCATTAACGGCACTTCAGAGTGAATGCCAAACACGAGAGGAAGGGACCAACTTACAGAAGCACAGATGGAAGAGACTAAATGGTATAAAAATCCTAACTCTTAAAGCAAGCATCACTGAATACATATTACTTTTTAAATTAATGGGAAACACTTTACTATTTGAAGGTAAAAACACTGAAATGGGGTGTCAAGATACATGGGTTACGAGATGCCAGAATTTCAACAGAAGGTACATTAGAGGAGCAATGGTCATTAAGAGTGAATTTACAACCCACCTGCACAAAATCAGCTTGACGGGCATCTAATGGCACAACTGAAGAATCATGAGATGCTAGAACTTCGCGCAGCAACACGAGCGTCTGATTTAAGGCAGAACTTGGCCCAAGATCAGGCGGTGGGAGTTCAACCTAAAATAAAGGATATCTATACACTGCTTATATTTTTCTACCAAATTTTAGTGTCTAAATAAATGTAAGTTCACAGTAAAATCATTCATATGAAAGAAAGATATAAAGCACTGGCTGACACATTACAAAATCTATCATTTATCAATTGTTTATTCCCTATTGTACTAATGAAAATCACAGAAAGTGACACAAAAGTTTTTATAGATTATCTCAGAATTAATATAACAGAAGTACAGAATTTGTACTTTTAAGATACAAAAAATTATGAGGAAAAACTTAGTAGTCTTTGAATTTAGGATTATATTTTCATATGGATTTAAAATGGCCTATTCTGTTTAGCCCTAGTCTTAAGAAAAAAGTAATTCAGAGAGAGACCAGCACTTCCCCAACCATAACTGAGAATCACCACTCCCTGTCACGCCCCAGTCTCAGATATTGTGGCTCAATACATACAGGTTCAGGGTCTATATACCTGAAACTAAATCCCCCTACAAGTGAGTTCCCTCACTGAGTTTATGAGTAATCTCTTATCAAAACCAGACTCCCTTTCTTGTCCTACCCTTGCTCCCCTCAGGACTGATGGGTATCAAAGAAAAGGGGAGACTGAAACCAAGCAGGACCCTATAGGACATTCTCAGGTACAAAAGTCCCTCCGTGTCCCCCATTTCCTGTTTGTAGAACAAAAGGCTTTAGTCTCCTACACCTTTCCTGGGTTCTGAAGAGCAGAAGCAAACGGTTAATGATTATGACAACAGACTCACAGGACTCCTAGTTTCTCCTGAAAAGATACAGGTAACAATCTGATGCATATCCTGAGTTGTTTTAGAGAAAGTAAGACCCCCATCCAGGCAGAGAATGGTGACTACATGCTGATCAGAAACACACAGACCCCTGCTGGAACCAGCAGGTTAAGATTCCCAGAACATCACGCTGTTACCTTATCACCAATAAAGTAATCAATAACAGATAACCAATCAGAAGGTCCACAAGCTCATCACACATCCTAAGATCCTTTCCCCTAACACTGTCTTTAAAAACCTGCCTGAAAGTCATCAAGGAATTCCCATCTTTTGAGCATTAGCTGCCCATTCTCCTTGCTTGGCACTCTGCAAATAAACCCTTACTTTGGTCCAAACACCCACGATCAGAGTTTGGCTTTCCAGCCCTGTGGGCACATGAGGCCGCTCTCAGTAACATACATTGAAACCATCACCATACTCTATACCACAACCATTTACTCTGAAAGTTTCCTCTTACCTTATTTATTTATGGAATTACAATTTTAAGTCAATAAAATTATTCAAAAGAAATATAAGAGTGCAAGTTAATGTTTGAAATGTCAAAAAATTTACAACTTTTTCACATACTTTAAAATTTAACAAGCATTTTAGCTGAAAACATTGTTTTCGCCTGTTTTTCCTGGCAGAATAATCTGCAAGGAATAATGTAAATCTCAAATATTCCTCTTAAAAAGCACTTTTCAAACTTTAAGATGCAAACAAATGATCAGGGAATCAGGTTAAATGCACATTCTGATTCAGCAGGTCTGAATCTAATCTCAGGTGCCTGAGGTTCTTCATCTCAGCTAAACTAATAAACTCCGAAGTGATGCCCAAGCTGCTCCTCCAAGAACTACAATTTGAACAGTAATAAGACATTCTAAACAGGAGTGATATCCAAGAATTTAAATCAAAATTTAAAGGACCATTTAGATTTTCTTTTCAGAGTGCTAGGCAAGTCAACTCTGACTATTATTAATTTGATTGGGTTTCATTTATGATAAAACATACCCTTCAAATTAGTACTGAATTACTACAGTGAAAAGAACTTTTCAGAAAATGTCTCTCTAGCTAAAACTGATATGACATTGTATCTTTTAGGGGATCCTTTAGATTTTGCTAGATGCACAGCTATGAATGTTTCCGGAGAGCCTCAGAAACAAGGGACATACTTGACTACTGAAGTGCTTCAAACACTTTGCTAGGGAAAAGGTCCATCTTTCAATAAAACAATGGCCTTGAATTTTCCTTTAGCATACCAGATAAAGAATTAGCTCCCAAATGTGTCTTTTCAAAAGCAAAGAAGGCTGATTTAGGCTACAGCTATTAAACTTGTGCAGAACAATATTGTCAGCAAGTCCTGTCATCTGAAAAAAATTTCCTCAGTGTATATTATTTTTCAAATTATGTTTTCAATAAAACTGTCAATGCCTTAAAAAAAATAAAAGCAAAGAAGGAATCATAAAGGAGTTCATTTCTGGCTATATCTTTATTTTAAAAGCTATTCTTCCTAACAATTTTATAATCCACTTTAAAATTCTATTAACAAAAAATGGGTGCTCTGGTAGTGAAGACCATTCTGCAATATGTGTTTTCCTCATAAGGCTATAATCTTCTTGGAAGAGATGAATGGTTTATAAGAGGCAGAATAAGATGATAATATACTTAACATAAAATATGGAACATTAAAATTTGAAGAAAGTGAAAGAAAACTGAAATGGCTGTGTACATATAAGTAACACATGAGCTATAAACAGTATCATATTCCAATCTCACGCAATGTTAATATTATCCAATTCATAGCTAAGAAAAACATTTCAGGGCATAATTATTAATAACAATAAATAATAATAATAGTCATAAACCCATTCACCTAATCTCACATAAGCTGCAGTATTAATTGGTACTTAATATATTCAAATTACAATTCTTTCTTTCCCTGTTTTTATCCTACTCTGTTCTAGAATTTAGCTGGAAGATGCCACACTTAAAATTTGCCTTTCATTAACCA